>BMAO01022885.1:0-49443 GCA_019973975.1 Trichonephila clavata
TTCTTACCTTATTCCTATACACACACACATATATATATACACTGCTGGCCACCGTAAATGCAACACCAAGAAAGACAAGAGATAGCACAACAAAATTTATTTTGTAGATAACATGTTGACCAAGTGTCAAATGATTAAATTTATAGACTTCTGTGAAGTGTGGTTCCTGCCAGAATCAGAGTAGCCAGTGTAGCCACCATTGTTGGAGATTACCGCTACCACACGCCTCGGCATTGATTCAAAGAGACTTTGGATGTGTTCTTGGGGTACAGCAGACCAAGCAGCTTCCACACGTTGCCAAAGTTGATCTGGTTTGGCAGCTGGGGGTGTAATCTGGGTCAATCGTTGAGCAACCAAGGCCCGCATGTTTTCTATCGGCGAAAGATCCGGAGAACGAGCCGGCCAGGGAAGAAATTCAATCTGGTGATTGACGAAGAACCTTTGGACAATGTGTGCCACGTGTGGTCGCGCATTATCCTGTTGAAATATGGCTGTGGCCAAGCCCTGAAGGTAAGAAAGGACAACTGGCTCCAACACCTCGGAGATGTAGCGCTGGCTATTTAAAGTACCGGCAGTGCGTACTAGAGGTGTGCGAGAGTGATATCGAATACCGCCCCATACCATAATACCCAGTGCAGGACCAGTGTGGCGGTGCATAACGCAGCTGTTCAGCATCCTCTCTCCACGGTGTCTCCAGACTCGAATCCGACCATCGTGGTGTTGTAGACAGATGCGTGACTCGTCAGTAAAGACAACTTCATTCCATTCTGAAGCCCACATCCTGCTTTCATCGCACCATTGGCGGCGGAGACGTCTGTGGTTCTGCGTCAAGGGTAGACCAAGCAATGGACGTCTTGCGGACAGACCACTCTGCTGTAAACGGCGTCGAATGGTACGCGCAGACACTGAATGATGCGTTACAGACTCAATGTGCTGTGCTATGGTTCGTGATGTGACTGAGCGATCCCTCACTGCCATGCGCACAGTTTGCCTGTCCTCACGTGAAGTGGTGCACTGAGGTGGATGCGATCGACCACGTCGGTCCATCGTACCCTCCTGCATCCAACGGTCACATATCTGCATTACAGTTATTTTGTTTCGTCCAACACGACTACCGATTTCCCTGAAAGATAATCCACAATCTCGGTAGGCCACTATCCTTCCTCTGTCGAACTCGGATACTTGATCAAAAGCTGATCACTGTTTTCTACGAGACATAACTGATCGTTTTTTGAAAAAACCACAAGAAAAACACAATTGCCGAACTTGAAATCGTCGAAATCTACAAGCCTTAAATAGCGCTTTGAGGTGGCGCCACAGGCGTGCATGATGTGTGTCTGCGCTGAAATTCTAATCATTTGCATATCTCACCTCCGCTAACGCATATTGTAAATTTCATGTTATTTGCGTGCTTCCTTCAGGGTGTTGCATTTACGGTGGCCAGCAGTGTATATATATAGCTCTTTTCTATTGATAATGCTACTGAAAATCGTGTGCAGCTTAGATTAGAAGGGGGGGGGGAGTCGTTAATGGGATATTTAGAGCAATTTCAGGCTCTTGTATGTATTGAAAAGTTTATAATACTGGAAAAATAATTAATTATTCCCTTCCTATTAGCTCTCATTTTAAATTTATTTTAATTTCGTAAAATTGGATATCGATTAACCATTTTACATTACTTTTTACAAAAACTAGTTGAGAATTTAGGGGGAGGCTTAGAATCGATGGTGGCTGAGATTCAAATAAATACGGTATATGTGGCCGAGTTATCTTTGTCCCTAGTCACTGTATTGAATGTTGATGTATTAATGAATTGAGTTTGACGTAATACATAAGAATTTTAAGAAACTATAACTTTTAAGCTATTAAGGATATTGCAATTAACTTGGTGTAAATTCTCAATAAATGTTTTGCAAATTCTTTGGTATTCTTTGATTTAGCACAGGAGGACCATTGAAAAACAAATTAAACTATAAAAAACGGTGTGTACACACATTGATTAGTTTTTTTTTTTTTTTTTTTTTGGGGGTAAAAAAAATCAGTTTTTAACTTGACCGAAATTAAGAAAACATTACGTTAAGAACATGGGATAAATTGAATACTCAGCAAATTAAAAAACAATATGAAGCTTTCAATTCTTCTATAAAGTTTAAAAAATTTAAAATCTTTTAAAATGCTTACAGTATGGAAAATTTCTTAATTCCATAAAAAGTCTATAACCGGGAGTTTGCTCACCTTTTCATCAAATGTAATGCACAATAATTTTGTAATGCTACGGGAAAAACTATAAAATAAAGGAAAGGAAATTACCCAAAGCGTTATTAAATTGCAGCAGTGTCGAAATAATGAGGCACATTTTTTCCGATAAACATACCACAAATGATGCCTAGAAGAAATTGCTTAAGAATTTCAAAATAAAGGATTTACGTTTGTATGAGAATTTGACATAGTTTGATTTTACTTAAAAAAATTTTGAGTTCTCATTAAGTCATAAGTGAAGATTGATTCAATGATATAGAAGTATTTATTGAATAAAAAAAAAGTACTTAAATGCTTCTCTCTCTCTCGTGCTTTGTATTCTATTTCTATCCATATGAAGCAGGGATGAGCAAATAGCAGCTCTCAAAAAGTTTTCTTTTCTTTTCTTTTTCTTTTTTTTTATTTGCAGCCCGTCCAGACAGTCTGAAAACTAAACAGACATGAAATGCGTCAACATATAGAAGTGAACAATGTTTTTCTTGCATGAATATCATCAAAAATAAATATAGATGTAGTTTGCTGACATTGACATGTAAACTGTGATTCTGTGAACTGACATTAACATGTAATATTCAACCATCAATCTCACTCCAGATTTCAAACAAGTGTTGAAAAGTGTAATAGAGGACATTAAATTGATTCTAAAAAAACTTGCTTGCAGCTATAGATTTGAAATAGCACAATAAATTGAACAAAAAACTGCTACTATTTTATTTAACATATATTTATTCATTTATTTGGTACAATTTATACCTTTTCTGAGAGATGCAAAGTTAAATAGTGAATGCAATCATTTTTAAAAGTGCAGCCCTCGAACCAAAACAATTGCTCACTCCTGACATAAAATTTAAAATAATTTTAATTAAAATAATTTTCATATGCAAGAAAAAAAATTCTAAAAATCACAAAAGCAGACAATCACATTTAAGGTATCCGAACACGTTCATCGTACTTTTTTCGAAAATAGCATACTAAAACATTATAGATGCTTTTTTAGGGTTGAATACCAATAAATACTAATATTTAACTAACAATATTAAAAAAAGAGTATCTAAATTTTACAAAAATCCCAATAACAAGCGAAATTTAAACAATATTTTTGAAAAACTTCAAAGCAATTAGATAAAAAAAATGATAAACTTATATCAGTAAAGTTATTAATAAAGCAAATTCGATGTACTTATCCAGATAATGTATTAAATAGTAATGTTTTATTAAAATTAAATAACTTTAGAGATCTAATTGAGTAAATATTACAAAAAATGTGACATTTTTTTATGAGACCATTATTTAAATAACAGGATTTAACTCAGAAAATATTCATGTAATGAGAAATATTTTAGTACATTCTCTAGAAAGTAATATAATTATCAGTTTCAAAAAGTTCCATGTAAAAGTATTTATAATATTTCAAATTTACAGACTCGCCATGATAGATTTTAAACAATTTAGAATACCCACTTCTGATAAATAAAAGAACTGCTTCCGGTTTTTCTAATTTTATAAAAATTGATTGTAACTTGGCTTCTGGGTAGTGTAGAAACAAAACAAAGGAAGTTTTATAAAGCCAAAAGATAGCTCTATTCATTAAAATAAAGTAAAAAAAACGTGCTTTGACCAAATTTGTGTGTGTGGTCATTTCAATATATGTGTGGGGATGTTTTAGTTGAGAAAGGTTTATTATCGACGAATTTGTCTATCGTTTTTTTTATTGTAGAAAATAAATTCGTGGAACAATGATTTTTTAAATTTACACAGCTCGCGCGCTTGATGAAAGCAGGATCGCCACATATGTTTGGACATATCTTGGTATTAATCTCTTCAAAAGCATGCATAAATATATTTCTATTAAGTATTTTAAAAGAAAAGGAAATGACATTAATGTTTTTTGTTAACAAAATTTATGTATAAATAGAATTCAATTTTTAATTCTGCTTTTAGAAAACTGTACTTGAAAATGCGCTACAACTATTAAATGGTATGCAAAATGTTTAAGAAAATGTTCCAATTATATACATACCATGTTCAAAAACAATTCTCGTTAAAATTGCTTGGCGGTTCTTCTTCAATTAATATGAAGTTAGAAACTTCCTTTGGCGCATAAAATATCATAAAAAATATCGATTAAACACAACGTATGCAGCAATATTTTTTTAAAAAAACTGTTATCAATCAATAATACGTTTTCTTTGGCATAAATCATGTTTTGAAATCTTTCGAACAGTAATGCATATTTTTCTTCAATAGTATAACATAACACAAAGAGACTAAATGGTTGCCATTCCCGAAAAAGTGTTTTTCAAGTTTGCCTATAATACAATGGGTATATGAACGTCAGTTAGTCAATGGCATTTTTTCTTATTATCATATCCAATATAATAAATATTTCTTGAATATCGTGATAATATAGTTAGTATTTCCAAGCATATTATGTAAATTTTAACTTTAATTTCGAGCACGATACAAAACAAAATGGAAAATCTATGTAACAAATGCATCGTTCTTTACAAATGAAACACTTATCGATCCCCTTTTACGGTAGATTTTAAAACAATTTTTTATTATTTTAGTTGAGAAAAATATTAGAAACATAGTTTGTAGCAGACCACTGTCATTTATTTAATGTTCATGCTTAGAGCCTCTTTTCTGTCACGTTTTGCATGAATAAAAGATTTAATGGAAAACAGAAAACGAAAGCTCACACAATAATCGCCTCTTACGGCACACAACTTCGGTATCGAAACTTCAGTCTGTATTTTATGTAACTTTAGTAGATCTTTAGTTTCATAAACTAATAGGAACAGTGGAATTTTACTATTAAAGTATTTCTCTTGATACGTAAGAACTCAGATGAATAATTTAAGAAAAACAATACAACGCAAATAAAATTTTTTTTAACTAAATAAACTTTTGTATAATGTATTAGTAGTCGAATATATCGAATTATTATATATTCTTTTTTAAGGCAAAATAAAAATAATTTTGGAGTTTTTTAAAATTATTATTAGGGGATATGGATTGAAGGGGGGGGGGTAATTTTTAGATGAAAACTAAGCAATTTTAGGCACGCAATTTGCGTTAGCCGTTTCCAATTATAATAGCTTGGATCTCAAATACGCATGGAAAAACTCTTTGAAATGCGTCGCAGTGAAGATAAATGTATTATGTATGTATAAAGGTATTTTTCAGCTTAATGAGAAAAGTAATTTCTTATTTTAGGTTACCGGAAAAATTGATTGAAAATTTTAAGAACAAATTGAAGAGCAGAAGGTATGCAGATTCTCCTAAATGCAAATAAGAAACCTTAAGCTTAGAAGTAATCAAAAAAATTTAAATCACTTTAAAGGCTTCTTTTTTTTCAAAAAAATATACTATTTTATTATTTGGAATGTCAAAAGGAGTGTGCACTACCTTCTGTTTATCCACACTAAAAATATTTCATTCAAAAATAATGTTTAAGAATATATTTCAAGAAAATATATTTTAAGTAACAGAAAATGAATATAAAAAGTATTTTTTATTCGTCATTTCTATAAATCACGAGGCATACACAAATGTTATGTTTTATTATTATATGAAGACTTTTATCATACTGACTGTTCTTATTTAACGTTAAGACAGAATCAAAATTGCACAGCGCAGAGTTTGAAATGAGTATTAAAGTCCAGTTATTAAGAAAAAATAACAAGTAATGTTCCGTTCAGTATAAATGATTATTACTTTGCTTCATTTTCTAACAACAGAAGAGCAAAATTAAAATTCAATTATTAATATAAATATTTAAATACTTTTAAAAAGGGATTATTTGTAATCATTCGAAATAAATGTTCTGTTTTATTACCTTATAATGATAATTTAAAACACGTTCCAATTTTCATAAAGAAGTTAAATTGTCTTGTTTTGAGTAAGTTTATATGGAAGTTGAATTTTATTTTGTTTGTAGTTCTAAGATACATCAAGACATTTTCTGCCGATTTCAGTTTTTTGATTACGATATTGATGGAAATTATTTTCACTTTGTTGATTTGTACATGAAAAGTTCGATATTGTACCCGAGTACAATTAAATTTACAATTTAAATTATGAACAATTTAGATCAAAATTAAATATATTTTTGTAAATTTATATTTTTATAATCTCTATGTAAAATTGATTTCCATCGGGTTTTGCATCATTAGAAAAAAATAATAGTTTTCAAGATTTTGCCGAATTTTCTATTCATTGATAAAAAAAATTGATAAAAATAATTTTGAATTTTTAAAACTATTTTTGTAAATACTTAATTTATAATAATTTACAGGCTGTAGCTAAAAGGAACTAATTCGTAACTGAACTGTATTTGAAGGGAAAAAAATGTTTTGGATGTACAAAAGGATGGATTGAAAATACAAAACGTATGTGATTTAAGCGTGTATTCCAACTGATCTAAATTTGTTGTAAAACTTTCAAGCATTTCATTTAAAACTATTTTCCTCACGATTTGGCGAAATTACGAGGTCCATCAACAATAGCTCCAACGTAGCTTCGCAATTTGACGTTAATAAACAATCAACCAACCCATAATTTTATGTACATACCTACGAATACCACCCTTCCCCCCCAAAAAAAAACTGTCATTCTTTTCAAAATAATTTAGCCAAGAACGATGCCACAATTGTTGTTTATTCATTTCTATAAATAAACCTTTTCTTTAAAGTGGAGAAAAACAATCAAACTTAGAAAATGATTTTAAGGTACAATTTTAAAGTGGGTCTTTTGTAATTTTTAGGATCAGTCAGGGACGTATTAAGACTTGTTGGGGCCCTGGGCTCTTACACCAATGTAGGCCCCACTTATGACCCTTAAAAGTAGATAGTACATAGCATACGTTGTCAAATACTCGTATAAACAGTAACCCGAAACAAACAAATATGCAAAATTTACAATAGCACAAATCGGTTCGACCTAATGCTGCTCTGTGACTGAATGAATAATGATGGTGTATAGTGGTAGACCTAAACCTATACATGGACGACGGTCATCACTTAATATTATAGTCTTGCCACTGTTGCCAGTTGACATATAGTCCGAAATTCCCTGTTTTTCGGAGAGTACAACCGAAAATAACATTTGACCGTTAAAATTATTCGAATCATGATCTTAAAAGGCTCAGTTGAGAACGAGAAGAGGCCCACACTGAGGCCGAGGCCCTGTGCCCGGACCCAGTTTGCCCATGCCTTAAAGACGTCCGTGGAAACAGTAGTATTTAATTTAAGGTTGGATAACCTCAGGAGGGCAAAATGTGTTGAAACAAGCATTTACACTTCCACAACTTAGTATTATTAACGTTTTTTAACATCATTCTTACAATTCTAGTATACTCTTCCCGATTGCAATTTTTGTCTCAACTACATTTCATTCACACGTAAAGAGTTCAGTTATTGCGCCATTTTTTGAACACACGCCACATATTCCTTTTTATGTATTCAAATTGAATGCTAGATATACATATTCCAGGAAATTGTACTTCATACTTAAAAATTCTACAATAAAGCAAAAAATAAGTAAATAAAATTCCTTTTTTCGCTTAAAAATTTAGTCATGTATGTTCTGGTAAATTTCCAGTTAGTTCAAAGTAACAAAAAGAAGAAAAAAATCCTATTCGAATTTCGCACCTTTAGCGCAAAATATCCCCCCCCCCCCGAGATAAAAGTTGATCGCTAATGACAGAAAACCACGAAATTCGTGTTTATTTTTACAGATATGAAGGAGAATACTGCTTTTCCAATACTTTAGAACCAAAATACAATGCAGTCATCATACAACCATGGAAAACATTTTCTCAATTTTTGTTTCGCTAGCATTATATATTAAAACTTCAACATTATTACCATGAAGTAAATATACTTTTACTCTGTAACAAAATAAACGGCGACTGACATACATTGTTTACATATTTAAATCATATAAACGTCTTTAGCCTTAAAAAGTACACATTTTGAAATGTATGGATAATTTTAAAAATTCATAATTTACTTTTGTTTTTTATTCATTTATTTTACGCGGAGTTTTCTCTATCTAAATTATTTATGTGTTGTCCTTAATAAGACATTTCTAAGACGTTTAAAAAATTTAGATTGATTCTTTGCCTACAATACATTAATTTTTTTTAAAAAAATTGCTACTTCGTTAGAAAACGACATGAATCAAAGAGAAAAATATGAGTATTTAACTAATGTATTGTGTTATATGTATAACATCTTCAAATAAGTATTCCATTAATAATGTTACATTTTATGCAGTATGAAAGTAATTAAACTTCTAAATGCTTAAAACTAAAATATGAAGAAATAAATGTTTTGAGTTTTCAAAGGAAAACATTAAATGAAGTGAATAAATGAAATTTCAGAAATATCAATGGAGTCGAAATTACATTAATGGTGACCATCAGACTTCATAAAAATTTTACATTTGCTTAAATATGTAAAGCGTTCATGAAACATAAGATTGAAGAAAAATATTCTTCCACGGATCCAGTTAATTGGCTCAAATTATGAGTATTTTATTATAAATTAGGATATAATGTATAAAAAAATCGATAAGCTAAAAAAATACATAATTTTATGAGTTTAATTTCAGTTTTTGAAAAACTTTTTAAACTAAGTTTCTCAAATATAAGGCCTTTGTTTCACATATATTTGTGCATATCTCAAAAAATCCATTTAAGATATCAATAAATTTTTCAGAGTGAAATTTAAGCAAATAAGTAAAAGTTTGAGTGATCAAATATGTGTTTGGTAAATAAAGATGACTTTTAAAAAAATTTTGAATCGAAGTCTACCACTGTACAATCTATAAAATTCTCGTCAGTTAAAATTTATTGGAATTCAAAATAATATTTTAAATATCATAGCTTTACACTTTTTGGAAAAAAATAAGTATTTTTTTTTTTTTTGTATTTTTAATTTTTTAAGGCTTTCGCTTTTGGCAATTTTAAATCCGTAAATGTAAAGCTCTGATCTTATAAACTTTCTACTTACTTTCTCAAATTTAGAAAATTATATTTATTTGAATTCACAAAAACTTACATAAAATTGTAAAAATCAAAGAAATTTTCTCCTGGTGCATTTTCTTATCCGACTTTTGAATTTATTTTGAAATATTTTTAAAAAGATAGAAACCTACAGATTTTACTACTGGTTCAAATTCGGAGCGTAGCCGGAACTAGACAGAAGCTTAATTGTGTGTTTTTGACTCTTCCAGATTTTACTGCATTTCAACACACGTAATAAATTTAGAATCGGTAAGAAGAAATTCTAAGAGATTATAATTTTGCCCAAGAATTTAATGTAGTTGGTAAGCAGATGACTGAAAGATAAATTAATTAAAAGTCTTAAAAAATATGGGAAAATTTATTTTCCCGCTATTCTTTTTTTAGCAACTTTTTACTGTACTAATCTTCTTTACCAAACTTACCAAGGTTTTTTTTTCTCGAACAATTACCAATCTGATGTAAACTAACTTTCCTGAAAGAAAATTTGATCAAAACAGGTAGAGATTTTACACCGAGTGTATTTCTGACATAGGAAATTGCCATTTTTTTCGGACTTGCCAGCTGTCATGTTGATCAATTGATCTAACATCTGCAAGCTGGAGACTCTCCAAGTCAAAATTACGCGAACCAGTCATTAAGGCAGACGATGAAAAATTGAGTTCTCTTGTTTTTCTATATATATTCGTTCCTTTTTTATTATTACGATACAGGAACTTCTTTCCTAAATGGGTTTGAAAGAGCAAATTTTTTACCTTTGTTTTCGAGACGAGTGAGTGTTATTTGAAAGTTTCGCGATATTTTTAGACATCGCGAATGCGTAGAAAGACCTTTGAGTAACATTCGTATGCATTTTTAATGTAAAGGAGATAGAAGATTTGTAAAGTAAATTCGAATACGTAATGTTGAAACGCTGGAAAAAACTAGTATAAAGAGATTTGCGGTTTTTATAAATAGTTAAAAGAAAGCGGCATATAACTTTATAATACAGAAAGATATAAGGAATAACTTGCAAAGAAGACATGACAGTTACTTTAAGAAAAAGAAGGTATTAAAAAATACTCTCTGAAAATTTTTTGAAAAGGTGAAAAAAATGAGAATAGTCAAAAATTTTCTTCTAAAAAGACAATTTTCAATTAAATTTTTTAAATAGAGAGAATTTTAATATGGTTCATATTGTTGAAGAAATATATAAAGACAAAGAAATAAAATATGTAATAGAATTTAAAGTGTGCTCTTAAAAGGCGTTTTTCTCATTAAATCCTGTAAATAAAGAGAGATTGAAAAAAAAAGCTTAAACACAGCTAAAAAGCTATACGTAGAAGATTTTATCAATAAAACTATGCAAAAAATAAGTATTTCTATCAATTTTGTTATTAGCTCGCAGAATATTTTTCCGAGTGAAGTCTCAGATTATCCATGCAGTTTAAAGTATCAAGAAAAGTCGATATTTTTTAATTAAATCTGAACTCAATACTCAAAAATCCTTCTAAACATGTCTTATAGAATTACAAAACTATAATATTCTCTATATTCATATAGAGATAACAGACATGTATTGAAAAGGATTGATGCAAGCAATCAATTTCTAAGTTTATTATCTTTTACATAAACTAGTATTAACGTGCTTCGTTACAAAGCTATATGGTATTTAAGTTTTAGGTCGGTTTCTATACATTTTCTACATGTTACATTAAAAGGAATTCTGAATCGATTGCAAGATATTTAAAGCTATAAAAGAATGCACTATGACTCTGATAAAAAAGCCTTTTGTGTGTATTAAATTTCTTCTATCCATAATTTTTTATTCTAAAAATAGTCATTATAATTTTTTAAAGAAATATATTCTTAGGTTCGGACGGCTTAATACATATAATAAGCTGACCTCGAAATTTTATTTTTAGTATCCATAAATATCTATACTCCATCTTTTAACATACACAGAAGGAAGACATTCATACGAGTGCCAACAGATTCTATACCCTTAAGTTTTAATTTTATTTGCTTTTGAGAAGATTCGAAATTATGTTGAGTTAAAGCGTGCTTCACGAAATACCAGAGGTTAAATTAACTTTTGACAAGATCTAAAATTCCCCTATTTTGGAAAGCACAAATATACAGTTTTGTTTGGAAAACAATATTTTAAAGGAAATTCTCATGATCTGAGAAAACTATCTGTTTCCATGCATTTATAAACAGCCGTAAAACTATTTTTAGAATTTGAAAAAAATTACAAATCCAGAAAAATATTTTTTGAAAAAAGCATTTCTTCCTAACAAAGTCGTGCCTGGAGCTCGAGCCTAGAACCGCTGAAGATCCACCCTTGTAGAGGGGGCCATTGCAGGTTAAATCTGTAGTGCCTCAAACGTTCTCCCGTTGATGTGATGTTAAAGTTAGGAGAGCGGAGAAGCCCAGGTGTCGTCCTCGTCACTTAACCATAGTTCAAAATTAAGAGGTCCGTCACCAATAGCTTTATAGTGCAACATTAATATACACTTACTCACTCCAAACAAAGAAAAAAAAAGGGCTGCTGCATGTGAATGTACCGATTTGAAAGTATAAAAACTAATCAGGTTTTAAGCGTATTTGTGTTTTTTCTTTTTTTTATATATATACTGAAGAATTCGTATTCAATAACATATTTCTCAACCAAAAAAAGTATTACTGAAAAGTGTTGCTTACGAAATTCTTAATTTAATCATAAGAAAAGTAACTCTGTACTTTCAAAATATTACAGAATATATATATACAGAAGACCTTTTTTTCTTTTCTGCTGAATTAAGACTGCTAAAAGAAAAATGCGGGTGTGTTGTAGCCGTGATTTTGAGTGAATCATTCTAACAACACGATGCTCTGTCTCAATTTAGCATGAATATTTGTGAAGTTACCTAAAATAAATTTACTTCTAACGGCAAAGAGTTTCATCAAACCTACACCCAATGGCGCAAATGAAGTTTTTAAGATTGCCAAAATCGTCGCAACTATAATATATATATCTTCAAATAAAAAAATATGAAAAAGAAGAATAATTATTTGTGAATAAATATATTAAAAAAGATATATACACTCTATTGCAAAAAACGAGCTTTACAGTAGTCGCATATGATGTGTAACATCTGATATGTTATCGTGGTAAATACGCCAATAGTAATTTAAATCCTGAAAAAATGAATCGGGTAGGATTGGAAATAATTTTCTATCGAATAATTATCTTTAATGAAAATTTTATTTAATTAACACAAGGAGTAATGTAATTTTTTATCAAAAATCATTATCACAAAATGATGAAAATTTAATTAGCTTGGTATACGTTTAAATATTAGAAATATTAGAGAAAATCAAAATTACACGGATAATTAATTAGTTTTTTTAATCGGGAAAACTTTTTAATCACCATTAAAAATATTATATTGACAGCGACAGGAATAAACTTCAAAGTATGAAAAATATACGCACTAAAATATTTATTCGAATAATTCCATATTACTCATATTTTTTTAAGAATGATGAACTTTGTCAGACGTTTAACAGTAAATATAATTATTAGTATCGTTTACACATATAAATATAACCTCAGATTTCCTACACAGCGAGCCCTGAGCCAATTGAGCGTAAGAATCGCAAATTTATCCTGGATGAAGACTAATGAAATTTGGTGGTATTTGTGAAGTGGATTTAGAGTCAAGAAAACGCGAAACCGAGTCTTTGAATTCGAATATTTTAAAATGCGAAATTTAACAATATAAAAAAGGCTGGCGGCTTGAGTTGTATACCCCGATGCGAGGGTAGCGATGAGACACCACCAAGCGCCCTGATTGGTCAAATCAAATAGCACGCGCTTTCCCGACTTCCTGTTACACATTTCCGTCCCTTTTCACGAAATCACTCCTACAAATATCCAGCAACCGAGAGGAAAGATGTTACACATCAAAAACTCGAAGCACAATGAAGGAAGTGGTTGTTTTTAATGAAATTAAATATATGTACAGCCCCTGCACAGATCATAGGATGATAAAAATATGAAGGCCGTAGGGCCCATCCACTACTCACGATCACAGCTTGAATGTCCAAATCAGTAGTTGAAGGGACCGCCCCTTGCGCAATACATGCCTGTATACGTCTCGATAACTCTATAAAGCGTGATAGAGGTTCCTAATGTCATCCTGTGATACATTCTGTCAGACATTCGCCAGTTGTTGCTCCAGATCTATGATATTTTTGGATGCCTGAATCTTGCGCCCTACCATGTCTCAGGCAAGTTCTATTAGTGAAAGGTCTAGTGACCTTGCTGATCAAGGAAGAGTATTAACGGCACGAAGGCAGTTCAGACATATGTGAGTGGTATGGGACCTGGCAATATCTTATTGGAAATTGGCCCCCGAATGACGTGTCATGTGGTATAATACAACTGACTGCATTATGATATCAACATATCGTTGAGCTGTTAAAGATGTATGGAGGATGACTAGAGATGATCTGCTATCGCATGAGATAGCATCTCACACTAGGGGTTATGGCTGCATGCCTTTTTAAAATAAAGGCTAATTGAGACCGTTGGCCCCGGCCTTTTCAGACACGGAGACGATGGTCATCTGTTTCACGAGTAAAGCGTGATTTACCGTTGAACACTGTGCGATGCCAGTCTGATGGTAACCATGATGATTGACTGTGACACCACTCTAGAGGATTTCGTCGATGTTGTGGTATCAGGCCGATGTGAGAGTAACCCCGCCTCAGCCAAGCACCGTGAAATGGTGAAAGGTACCACGGGGTAGTGAAGAGGCTGTAGTACGTTGAATAGTAGTAAATGATACCGTTGGTGTAGTTCGGGCCCGTCGAACAATCATCCTATCTTGCCTCACATTTATGCATCTTGGCCTTCTAGAGTGTTCATTTCATCAATAAGTTCCCCACATCAACCATTGCTTCCAGCACCTTTGCACAGCTGTATTTGTATGTTGCAGCTGACGACATATTGCTCTGTATGACTACCCAACTTCACGCATTCCGACAATGTGATCACTTTCGAAGTCATTCAGTTATCTATAAGGTCTTTGAAAACGTCGTGATGGCATCATTCGTTTTTCTCCAGGGAATCACATCGGCGAAAACGGAAAAAGATAAATTTTCCCACCTCTATTTCCCGTTTTATATTTTACCAGTGGCTCAATAGAAATGCGCACTACGACTGCAATTCATGTTCATTGGCCTTGAAAATTTTATAATTTGCATATTCAAGCAAGATGTCTTTGCCTACGAAATTTCATCACAATCGGACAACTCCTTTGTGTGATTCGATTTTTTTTTTTGCTAAAGAGTATATATTAGCAAGTCTATACCGGTAAGTAGTCAATAAATTTTTTTCGTTATATACTAATAGTATTGTGCATTTTATTTGGTAATAATTACATTTCTATAATGGTCCAGTGTGTAGGCAAATTATAGGCGAAGATTGACTAGGTCACAAAACTTTGTTTAAACCTGCAATCTTGGTTCCTAAGTGCAAGAGTTTTCTATGGTACTACTTTGGCTAATATTTCTTACTGTCTTGACTAGTTATACTAAGGTTTATAACTATTTGTATGTATTATTATGGTTTATATATAATTATATATATATATAAATATACACACACAGTCGACTCTTGATAATTCAAATTTTAGATAATACAAACCTCTCGCTAATTCAAAGTTTATGCTCAGCCCCTAGAAAAACTCTTGATATTTTGAACTAAACAATACGTTTTGGTACACTCAATATTTCGAAGTAAAATTTGTGACTGGCCGGAATAGAATACACGATAATTGGAAGTGATCTTATAAAACTCTCGACAATTCAAACACTCATGTAGCAAATAGGTTGGACCTTGCTTATTTTGTGTTGTATTGTATCTGCTTGTCTGTCATGTAACGTAGTCCCTTTGATGACCATCGGAGTTGACTCCGATAACTCTGACAGAAGCTAAAGTGTCACTAAACAAACTACGCAACTTCTTCCATGAATGCGGACATTTTTCAAGCTTCACTTATTCTAGAAAAAATCTATTGACAAAGTTAGATTGAATGCCATAAAACGAAAACAAAAAAGATAACAGATTTTTCGTAAAAAAAAATTTATTATGTACAGTATATATTCTTTTAATAGTTGTTTTTAATACAGAGGACATTTAACTTCTGTATAATAATTAAACTGTGTATGATATGTACTTTTTAAAAATAATTTAAAATAATTTCATACATATGTGCAATTGTTGCTTTATTGCATAGTTTCAAACCTCAATGTGTTAGAAAAAAATTTTCTTCATGTATTTTGGGAGTTTTTTCCAACCCTCTTGATAATTCGAAGCTTTTCATTGGTCTCTTCAACTTCGAATTATCGAGAGTCGACTGTATATATATACAACTAGCTGTTACCCGCCCGCTTCGCTGGGTATTTCATGATGTTTTATAAATTTTTACTGCTTATATATATGTATAAATTATTGATATCTAAGTCCTAGCATTAAGAATTCGATTGAATTGAAAAATATACTTATACCTGTAACTGTCACCTGTTGATAAAAAAAAGGGCAGAACTCATCTAATTTGTATTTTCTAAAAACTCTAAAATTGAAGCATAGAATGATGTTTGCTCTTTCGTAACTCAAAAACCAAGTGGATTCCCGCAAAACCAATTTTCGGTGGATCTCTACTCCGTAAATTGAACATGCAAGCCAAATTTCAAGTCTAAATCTAACAGAAAAAAGCAAAAGTTTTACTATAAATATCCCCGTAATCCCGTAGAGAGCCGTTTTCCAAAATTACCGCTCTTAGCGGATTTCAATTCAACAAAAGAAAAATGCAAAACCAAATTTCATTATTATAGTCCTTGTAGCTCGAAAAAAGTAATTTCTTTTGTCAATACGTCCCAGTAACCCCTGCAACCCCCCAGAACTTTATTTGCTTAAAATTTATTCTTAGTGGATTCCTATTCAACAAAAGAAACATGCTTAACAAATTTCAAGTATATGGGTCTAACATTTCAAAACAGGAATTTTATTCTATAACTCCTCTTGACCCCTCGCAACCATCATTAAGGTCAATTTTCGTTTTACTCTTTGTTAGAGGAAATCTATTCCATGAAAGGAACATGCCTACCAATTTTCAAGCAGGATGATCAAGTAGTTTAAAAATGGAAATATTTATCGATTACGCCTCTTAATCTCCCGAAATTAAACTTGGTAGTTGATATTCGCGAAACCCATTTTGTAGCGGTTCTCTACTTTACGAAAGGAATCTGCTTATCAAATTTCAAGACTGTACGTCTAACAGTTTAAAAATGGGGATAATTGTCTATAACGCCACTTGAGCCCCCGCAACGCCACTTCTGGGTCTGTTTTCACAAAACCCATTTTGTAGGGGAATTGCACTCTATGAAAGGAATCTGCTTATCAAAATTTGAAAGACTGTGCGTCCAATTAATTAAAAATGCAAAAAAATTATCAATAACGCCCCTTGAACCCCCGCAACACCACCTAGGGGTCGATTTTCACAAAACACATTTTGCGGTGTATTTCTATCCTATGAGAGGAATCTGCTAACCAAATTTCAAGACTGTGAGTCTAATAGTTTAAAAAAAGAAATAATTATTTATATCTGCCCTTAACCCCCGCAACACCCCTTGGGGGTCAATTTTCTCCAAACCCGTTTTGTAGCGGATATTTACTCCATGAAAGTAACATTCCTACCAATTTTCAAGCAGGTAGGTCAAATAGTTTAAAAACGAAAATATTTATCTCTTACGCCACTTATTCCCCTGCAACGCCACTTAGAGGTCTGTTTTCACAAAACCTTCCTATAGCTGATCTCTACTCTATGAAAGAAATCTCTTTATCAAATATAAAGACTGTGCGTCTAATAGTTTAAAAATGGAAATAATTATCTATAACGCCCCTTAAGTCCCCTCAACGCCACTTGGAGGCAATTTTCACGAAACCCATTTTTAGCGTATCTCTACCCTATGAGAGGAATCTGCTTACTAAGTTTCAAGACTGTACGTCTAATAACTTAAAAATCGGAATTTATAACGCCCCTTAAACCCCCCGCCCCCGCAACACCCCTTGGGGGTCAATTTTCCCAAAACCCATTTTGTAGCGGATATTTACTCCATGAAAGAAACTTACCTACCAATTTTCAAGCAGGTAGGTGAAGTAGTTTAAAAACGGATATATTTATCTATTACGCCCCTTAATCCCCGCAACGCCACTTAGAAGTCTGTTTTCACAAAACCCGTTTTGTAACTGATCATTATTCTACGAAAGGAATCTATATATCAAATTTAAAGAGAGTGCGTCAAATAATTTAAAAATGGAAATAATTATCTATAACGCCCCCTAAGCCCCTGCAACGCCATTTGGGGGTCGATTTTCAGCAAACTCATTTTGTAGCGGATCTCTACTCTCTGAAAGGAATCCGCTTACCCAATTTCAAGATTGTACATTAAGTAGTTTAAACATGGAAACAATTATTATTAAAGCCCTTAACCCCCCGTAACGCCCCTTGCGTTTCGAATTTCGGAAAATCCTTTCTTAGCTGATGTCTACTCTATCAAAGGAACATGTCTACCAAATTTCAAGTCTGTAGGTTGAATAGTTCCAGATATTTCGTGATTAGTCAGTCAGTCAGTCAGTCAGTGAGTGAGTCGCTTTTCTCCTTTATGTATATAGATTACAATGCAATAAATTTCTTGTTTCGAAAAAATCAGGAAAAATAAAAAACTATAAATATTTCATTAAATACTGCTTAATTAAAAAAATACCCAATTAATTTTATTAATAGTTATTTGGGTAAAGAAATTTTAAGTAGTAAGGATTAAAATTCTTTAGAATATTAATAATATGTTATAATAAATGTATCATTTTTCCCAGATAGATATAGTTACCTGCATATTCAAATTTTTAATAAAATTACTTATTCTTTTAGTTTTATTTTAACCATAGTATTTTTTTAAAAAATACATTTGTAATCATAGTGTTCCTCAAGTAATGGTAGTATTAATAAATACTATTTAATTGTTTTATTTCTATTAATTTCAAAATTTCAGCCAATTCCATTCTTTGAACTTGTATTTGGATCCAGAATCTGACAATAACTTGATTATTGCACTCAGATTTAGAATGGGCTAAGCATTTTTTAATGTAATTTTTAGGTAAGTTAACTTTTCCTTGGGATGGATTTAGATATTCCATCCACTATTTTCAATAGGATTTTGCTCAGTATTATTAACAGAAAGGGGAAAGGTTGGATGGCCAAAAAACATGTTAAACCCCACTTCTACATAAATTATTTTATATATAAGAGCTGTACTAAGTTAGCAATGTTTATAATAAAGCAGCATCCAAACACACACACACACACACACACACACACATATATATATATATATATATAAATTCTATCATTTTTATAATTTCTAATATATCTTTTCTTAATTCTAATATCTGGTTTATATTACAATATCAGTTTTTATATTCTTCAGTTATAGTGATTATTGATGATTCATTTCTCAATAGTAGAGAATATTTACCATATATATATGTGTGTGTGTGTGTATGTGTATGTATGTATGTATATATATACATGTATATATATATATAGATGTATATGTATATATTCAAAATGTGTGTGTGTGTTATATGTATGTGTATGCACACTCAAACTCACACATAGAGGAAGTATTATCAATTGTGTACAATAAAAATGTTTTAGAAACTTAAATTTTAACAATACATATATACATAACCAATTCTTCAGCAGGTCACGTGTTTTTAAAAAGCATTTTATCAAAAAAGTAATAATAATTTTCTACAAGAGTAAATATCAAAAATGAGAACTTGTCTTTATTACGCGAAACATTTTAATACTTGAGTTTGAACCACATTAAAATTTTATTATTATTATTATTATTCGAAATAAAAAGATAAATAAAAACAAACAAAATTCAACTGATTCAACGAAAACTTCGGATGCTAGAATCTATATTTATCATTTGAGTGTATTATTATCTTTATGCATTTCTTAAGATCTATATGTATTAGTTTGTGTTAGTTCTCGTGTATTATTTTAGTTCTATAAATATCCCGTGTGTCATCGATGTATCATTTTGAAATTCTGCAGATACATCTCGTCTCGTTACCTGTTACTGGAAAAGTTTCTGTCTCCACTCTCTCTGTTTAGAAAAAACTGGTTTATTTCCAAGCGATTCTTATAATGACCTTGGGAACTATTTTGAGTTCCGATTTCTTTCTGCAGCTCAAAACAGTTGCTTAAAATGTCAAGTTTTCCCTGGTTTCACTCCATATCATTCACTTGTTACAAAACTGTTAAGATACATTTTTAAGTAAAAGAAGAAGGAGGAAGAAAAAAGCGATGCATTTTAAAATAACAAATAGGGGGGGGGGGGATGATATAATGGAAAAGACAATGTTTCGTAGTATTTTTTTTTAAATAAAGGAGATAGATTTCATTTGGAACTCTTAATTAAGTTACTTTTTCTAGAAATTAAATAGAAAAAGATCGTTAAATCGATAATTGTTTGGACATGAATAATAGATTGTAAAAATTTTGTCTAATGGTCGTCAATAATATAATCTTTAAATGTATTGATTATTTAAATGTTTTAGTTATTGTATTCTTTAACTTGCCGCTTATCGAGTAAGCTTTGATCATTCTTTTCAAATGTGTGTTCATGGTAAATTTCTGTTTAGGGCGATGTAAAAATTTCCGAAGTTAAAAGAGATGTGAAAGAAAGGAAATAATGTGTGTATTCTATAATATTAATTTTAATAAAGATGTTTCATTAATTAATATTTCTGAAAAGAAAATGCTCTACTTTTAGTAAATAATTGTCAGAGAGAATTCCTATAAGAAAGCACACTATGCTTAGCAAAAAAAGTTATTTTATTATAATATTCAATTAAATTATTAATATTGAAATTATAAATGTAATTATGTACTGAATAAAATAACACACGCTACTTTTTTTTTTATTTTTGTTTGCTGAAACATAAGTTATCACCGTAACTTAAAGTATTTTGATTGTTTTACAATTGTTATTAATTCGTTAACATAATCTCGTGTTGATGCTCATCTTATTTAAATAAAAATAAAATACAAAATGCTGAAATCTCCGATTTGTGTTCCATATCTTTATGGGATTTAGAAAACTCATTTTTTATATAATGCTTATGATGCACAATTATAGTACTTACATGTTTTTTATGCGTTCATATTTCATTAAATTTTTAAGAAAAAAGTTCATAGCTTTTAGAAGCTATTAAAATTTCACACGATTCTGCTACACGTGTTTGAATGTGAAAAAGCAACTGGAAACATCCATAGCTCGCACTGGTTGACAACCCACTAAGGTTCTTTACCCGCTACTTGAGCTCGGGGGTTGAAGAGACTACGCAGATGATTTAGATTTGAATTTAAATCAAGGTATACAATATATACTAAATATGAAATATGTTCTTTGAAATTATTTTAAATGTATCTATTAAATTATTATTGGATACTATTCTCTTTTTCATTGATTTAATAATTTATATAACTCTAATTTTTATACTGTTTATTTTATTTAATGATATTTAATCATTTGGTTTAAATTTTGTTGCTAAGGTTGGCATCATTTTTGTACTGAATCTCGATGAGAGAATTGTTCATATGACTTAGAATTCGAATTTGACATGCGTTTTCGACACATAAGTAAAAACTGTTTCTTTTACTGATTGATTTAATTAAATTTTAAATTGCAAAGATTTTTTTCAATGTTCTTACGAGAAGATATGTGTTCTTTTTTACGTCCTAGTTTTAATTAAAATGTTTAATTTGTTCTGAATTAATTATTTGAACCATATTTCGAACACTGAAGCACCCAAACAAAAACGACAAATCGGTCACAATTACTCTTCTTGTGATTTTCAATTTAAAAATTTCTATTAAGATTTAAATGTAAAAATAAATATATTTTAATGAATTTTTATATTTTCAATATAAGTTGTTGAGATTTAAGAAAATTGAGTTTTGCTGTTCTATTTTTTTCTGGGGAGAAGGAGTGAATTCTCAAAGCTATTATTTGCTCGTCCAAATTTCATTTACAGTACCCACTACCCAAACTTTATTTCAAAATAAAAATATAGTTTAAAAAAATGTCAATATTTTCAGATAAAATTTTAACTACTGAGGAATTTTAAATACAGTAGGGAAAAAAACTTTTGAGAAAAATGAATGAATCTAAAATGAATAACTATCGGTACACACCAAATCTCTTAACATTAAAAAAAATTAGATAACCGAAAAATAATCCAGTTGGATTAAGCTTTTTTTTTCTGTTTATTCCAGATAAAAATTTGATTAATTGGTTGATGTTAAGCTTCATTTTACTAGAGCTATGTTCCTAATTAAAAATAATTGTGCTTATATATTTTTTTCAGAAAATTAGATCAGTTTTATGTCCAAAGTCTTCTTGATCCCAAATTGAAATATGTCAAGCTAGTGTAATATAAAATTATGAAAACCAAAAGCAAAGTTACCACATAATTGAATCAAGGTCATTACATTTCGAATAAGAAGATTTAGATATGCTCATTATTAATAACATTAAATGACTTCGTTGCTTTGGAAGGTTAACAGGGAAATCAGAAAATGGAGTAAAATTACAAAATTTGGTAAAAAATTCTAAGCATTTGCTAATATCAGATAACGTTTTGGAAAATTTGATTATTTTTGAACATCGTACCCTCTTATACTGCACGAGATTTATTGGAAGCGGATCGCGTAATTCTGAACTACGGCCAAGTGGCGAGGATGATATCTCAAACGTCCATATTTCACAAACGTAAGGACCTTGAATCTAAGCAGATTTATTGTGTACTAGCTGTTACCCGCCCGCTTCGCTGGGAATTTCATGATGTTTTATAAATTTTTACTGCTTATATATATGTATAAATTATTGATATCTAAGTCCTGCATTAAGAATTCGATTGTATTGAAAAATATACTTATACCTGTAACTGTCACCTGTTGATAAAAAAAAAGGGGCAGAACTCATCTAATTTGTGTTTTCTAAAAATCTCTAAAATTGAAGCATAGAATGATGTTTGCTCTTTCGTAACCCAAAAACCAAGTGGATTCCCGCAAAATCAATTTTCGGTGGATCTCTACTCCGTAAATTGAACATGCAAGCCAAATTTCAAGTCTAAATCTAACAGAAAAAAAAAAGTTTTACTATCAATATCCCCGTAATCCCGTTGAGAGCCGTTTTCCAAAATAACCGCTCTTAGCGGATTTCAATTCAACAAAAGAAAAATGCAAACCAAATTTCATTATTATAGTCATTGTAGCTCGAAAAAAGAAATTTTTTTTGTCAATACGTCCCAGTAATCCCCTGCCCCCCCCCCCCCCAGAACTTGATTTGCTTAAAATACATTCTTAGTGGATCCCTATTCAACAAAAGAAACATGCTTAACAAATTTCAAGTATATGGGTCTAACAATTAAAAACAGGAATTTTTTTCTGTAACTCCTCTTGACCCCTCGCAACCCTCCTTGGGGGTCAATTTTCGTTTTACTCTTTGTTAGAGGAACTCTATTCCATGAAAGGAACATGCCTACCAATTTTCAAGCAGGATGATCAAATAGTTTAAAATGGAAATATTTATCAATTACGCCTCTTAATCTCCCGAAATTAAACTTAGTAGTTCATATTCGCGAAACCCATTTCGTAGCGGTTCTCTACTTTACGAAAGGAATCTGCTTATCAAATTTCAAGACTGTACGTCTAATAGTTTAAAAATGGGGATAATTATCTATAACGCCACTTGAGCCCCCGCAACGCCACATTAAAGAAATTAAGAAATTAAGAACAATTTGAATTAAGAAAAACAGAGAGGTAGAAAAATGAAAGATACCTTGAAAAATATTATTCTTCGATTACAATATATATATATATATTAAGCAAATAATAACTATTGTTTAAATGTGACTAAAAATGTAAATAAAAAAAAAGAAAGAATTAAAACTAACCGTAAAACTTATCGATTTTTTGTTTCTTGCATTGCTTTTTGCTTATGTAGCCTTGATTTATTATTTTGAAAAGTGCATACGAAACAGCCGATGCTCTACTTAACTGAACAGTGAGATAACTATCATAAAAAAAAAAAAATATGGCACGTGTCAGCGTATTATCATGTGCGCGTAACACTGTTATGTCTCATGAAGAGCATCGGTCGCCAGTAACCAAAACAACGACTTCATTAGCTCAGCTTGGCGTTCAATTTGGCGTTCATCTTGGCATTCAGTTTCACGTTCACCCGTATAGTTTCCGTTCCCGTAAGAATACGGGAATAAAATATAGCCTATGTTACTTCCCGTTAATGTAGCTTTCGATTAGTGAAAGAATTTTTAAAATCGCACCAGCCGTTTCCGAGATTAGCCGGAACAAACAGACAGACAGACAGACAGACAGACAGGCAGACAGACAGATAGACAGACAGACAGACAAAAATTTTAAAAATTGGTTTTTTGTTTTGAGTACCGTATATACTTTTAGTGCATTAAGTAAAAAGCTGCTAATTTGAAATTACAAACAGACACTTCAATTTTATTTATTTGTATAGATTAGCCCTTTAATAGGTGGGACTTCAGTGGCATTAGGGCCGAATTCACGACTCTGAAATGTTAATCACGGATTCGCGGTCTCATGACCACTTACTACTGGTCGCGGTACCACGACCAGTAGAAAAATCAAAAAATAATATTTACATGCATTTTTGAAGTCCATGCAAAAAATAAATCGCATGGACTTCAAAATTGTTATAAAGCGTACAAGAGGACGGGAAGGATTTTACTTCTTGGATTTATGAGAAAACTTCTTTATGAACGAGACTTGAAGCATTACGTAGAAAAATATTAACATTTAAAGAAGAGAATGTGGCATAGTAAAGTATATAAGTATCGTGGTCACGGATCTTTAGCTTTCTGCATCGTAAACTTTAAACAAAAATGCCTTAATTTCTAGAAGATATAAAAGTAATTGATAACAAATGCTCTTTCTATGTATGAAATAACCGCTTCCCTTACAAATTATTTTGAAAGAAACTGCAAAAAATCATCACATTTTTTTACTTTATTATTAAATACAATGAAACGAAACAAAACAAAATATGCAGGTTTTAAGTTGATTTTTTTAATTTTTTATAGGTGTAAAAAAGCATTTGGTTTTAATATTAGTTTACTATCCCGAGTTATCTCGGGAAAACGGGAAAAAGTTAAACATTAGTCTTTGTATGATTGTTTTTAAAACAAGGGACAACACAAAAATGATATCTGAATTCTGTATACTGATATATTGTCTATTTTCTTACTGGCTTATCTCTAGAATCTATTTTACGGGAGCACAAAGTACACTGTCTCGTTGTATTTGATTTTTTTTTCCAGCAGCAGGAATAACATCTGGAAAATGCCTTGAAGTTAACCTGAGTGTGGAAGGACTAATGGCTGGTCTTCCATATGTAGCAGCGAACTCGTCACGATGATTTTCTGACATTAGTTTTTCAATAAGTTCCATTCTAAATTGTTTAGGTGATCGCGTGAACACACACACACACACACACACACATCTCCTACAACCCTACACTATTCATTTTTTCATTGTAATCTACTACACATTTATAGGCTTCGACTTTGTCTCTCCCCATTTATTTGTCTCATCCTACATTTCAATTGTATATATTGGGGAAATAAGACTAATATCCTTCTTATTTTTTTCCATTTCATTACAGTTACTTTCCCTCTCTGATATCCAATAATTTCTCTCTTTTTTAGTCTCTTTGTCTTTTGATTTCAAGGTAAATCTTTTCTATTCAATCTGAATATTCCACACATCGATCTTCCTTTTGACTAACGAATCAGCCAAACCTGGCGATAATATATAAGTTATAAAAATTGCTATAGAAAGTTACATAAATTGTCCAAACTGCCAATCAAAGCTGAATATTTCCTTTCATTTCCTCAGGCCGAGTAAAACCGTCATAAAACTAATCGTACTAACAAATTCTGCTTCGCCCGAGTTTTCTCGAGATATAAATAACTGCAATATATACGAACCCAAGATGACTCGGGATAATCAGGCAAGCGGTTTATAACTATCTATATAAAAGAGTAAATTAATTTACAAACAATTATTAACAAAAAAAAATTTTCCCCTAAAAAATGCATGAAAAGGGTTTTTTGATAGCTGTACATTTATTCCTTTTATATTCCAAATCGATATAACTATTATGCTATTATTCTGCGTTTAAATTTGAATGGATATTAATCGTATTTAAGCCTCACAAAGAAAAAAGTTAAAGTATAAAAGTCACTTTTTGAGAAACCTA
Organism: Trichonephila clavata; assembly: GCA_019973975.1. Lineage (NCBI taxonomy): Eukaryota > Metazoa > Arthropoda > Arachnida > Araneae > Nephilidae > Trichonephila > Trichonephila clavata. Next base: position 25,706 of record BMAO01022885.1, read on the forward strand.
ATCATCCGAATGGAAAACAAATATAATGTCCAATCATTTCTTAATACGGTAATAAAAATATTTCAACGATGAACATGAATATTCATTTTATTATTTTCTAACATTAATGTGATGTAAGGTATTACTAACTGTGGGTTGTGCACCTCATACTTTTGAGTCATGGTCATCTGAAGAGGATGACAATAGTTGCCAAGTGGTCATGATCGAACATCCGGGCTTTCTGTCGAATCGTCGTGGTTTGAGTTCTGATGCAACAAAGCTTCATCGTGTGCAGGAAAAAGTGTTCATAAAATCTATTGATGTCATCCTTAACGGTAGCATGGCAATAATTAAAGATATATTGCGTAGTTTTGTACTAGGATCGAGTGACGAAGGCGGCTCCTAAGCTGCCACACCCTATTCTCCAAACTTCCACATCACGCTACGTGAGGGACTTTGACAGATTTAATGAGTATCAGATTTTCGATTCAATGCCCATTTAACGGTACTGGGCCTTCAAACATACCTACGGACCTTCAAATATACCAAAGAGAAGAATATCACAAACAGCCCTAGTATAGCCTCGAAATGTGACATTCATAAAAAAATAATAAATCCATCAATGTAATGTTTTCAATATAATTTGACTTAACAGCATAAATATATATTCATTTCGTTATGGTCCCTTAAATGCAAAACAAGTGAAAACTGCACACTGATGTACAACTAAAAAAAAAATTGAGAAGTAAAAAAAAAAATATTTTTCTTTTAATTTTTTTATGAATTATTTTGAATAATTTTTGGAATGTAAAAAAACATTTTTCCGGCATTCACATAAAGCGATGGTCTACTTAAATAATAAATTTCCATGAAAAAATTGTAACGATATTTCTCCATTTAAATAAGTGTTTTTTCATTAAATCACTAAAATATTTATGAAGTTTTTCTTCAAAAAAAAGTGAATTTTGTAATACAAATTATGGTAATATTCAGTTATTTTTATTTCTGCGTTGACAATTCAACTTAATTCTTGACACTTTTCACACCTACAAGACATCAAAGTTTTAAATTGGTGCACATGACAATTTTAAGGAGTTTATTCCTCGCAAACAGCCTTATTTTGGAACGAAAACCAAAACTAAAGACTTGGCATGCAGAGGAAGAAAAACATTTAATAAAAGACAGGTCTGTTCTCTCTCTCTTTCTCTACTTAACCTACTAACCTAAAGATCAATCCTTCCGTCAGAATGAGTCCCTCAAAACTGTGATGTTGCCACGCGGGAGTTGTTAATGCTGTCATAAAGAGACAGTGTCGTAAAATCTTAACAGCCAGAGAACTGCGAACCTTATTCACAATTTAATTACTTATCATTTAGGACTCGAGAGATATTGTTAGGCCTTATGGAACAGAAGTTTAATGCTTCAAGCAGGATGGCTGCATAAGTAAATTCAAGGTTATGTTCCAGCTCACGGTTGGTAAAGAAACAATCTGTTATCATAACTTAAAGAGCCTTTGTTTGAAAGAAATATCTTTGTGATTTAGAGTTTATTTTTTTTTTTCTTTTTCAAGAACGGTTTTTTTAGAGTGTTCAGCGCTTGCTTGTGATAGAAAAAAATTAAAAATAAATCTCTTTAACGTAAAAATATTTTTGTTGTTAATATTTTCTGATATTTTAATACTGGAGTAAGAACATATAAAAATCTTCGGCACTAATCTCTCCCGTTTTTTTCCGATTATTCATAGTTACCATTTAATTTTGAAAGTTTTAACAAAATGTTTGCATTGTTTTATGATTTTTTTTTTATTTGTTAGTTATTATTTTATGTATTTAACATTTTTCTTTTTAAACATTTTCTCAAATACTTTAGCGTTTTTCACTTTTTAGAATTTTTGAGTTTTATATGTAGTTTGACAATAATAGAAATAAACTGCTATTGAATTTTAATAATGCGTTTAGTTTTCTGTTTATGTTATATTTATTTTTTCTTAGAGTCCGATTATTTTAGATATATTATAAGAGCATTAATTAAATTTCAATAGTTTTTCCTCTTATTTTTCTAAAGCGTGTCATAATTTTCTTCAGACTACTCTATTTTGCTTAGTATTACTTTTTCTCAAAAAATGAAATTTCAAAAAAATGGAACACATGATCAATGATTGGAATCACTGAAAAAGAAAATCAATCAAAACTATATAAGTAAAGATAATTTCAATTCTTTATATTCTATTGATATGATTATAATTACAGCAATCACGAATTGATGAAATAATTCAGAAGGAAAGGTTAGCAAATAAACCATAGAATACAGAGAATGTAAGCTTTTGCTTCATAAACAGTGGAATAAATTAAATATCAATGAGTAAAGCTCAGTTTTTGAAGTGCATTTTATCTTAACTTCGTTTCAATCTCCTTTTATAAATATATATAGAGTTATTACCTCTAAAAATTATATCATTAGGATTGATATAACTTATGTTTAGAAGGAAATTATGTATAGATTAATTCAACTAAATTTTGATGATATTTACATGTATTTTCTATTATGAAAACAAAGAAGTGAGTGAATGTTAACGTCCCATTTTTCAGCTACACGAGGGCTTTTGGGGACGGTTCGCGTAATTTTGAGCCATGGTCAAGTGACGCGGACGACACCTGAGCTGGCGCCCGCCTCTCCTAACTACCACACCACACCAACGGGAGGACGTTTGAGCTCTCGACAGATTTAACTTGCATCGCTCCCCTACACGGTGGGTCTTCAGTGGTACTGGGATCGAACTCACGACACCATACCCCCGATCCGATGCCTAGACCACTTGGTTACCGCGGCCAGTGTGAAAACAAAGGAAGCAGGATGTCTAGTGATTAAAACCTGAAGGAATCCTACTGAATATTTATAGTTTATGGCCTATCCATTCTGATTTTTTTTATGTTTTTGCTTCTCGACTCTATTTTCTACTATAGTATGATATTTTGGTGAATATTACACATATCTGGGAATAGTCGGCACTTCACACAATAATCAACATGTTCGAAATTTATAAATAAATGTAATGCAATTAATGACTAAATCTCTAAAAAAAATTAAATACTAAATCTATCTACTTGTTTAAGGTTTATATATGCTTACAATGCTCACACACACACACACAGTTTTTACAATATCATGAAAAAATAAATTTCTCTAAAGTGTTCACAGTCATCACGTTTGAGAATAAATAGAAATCGACTTACCTCTAAGCACTTGCTTTCGTGAAGGAGCAAATTCGAGACTTTGAACTCTTCTTCGCAAATATAGCACGGCTTCATAATGTCCAGAAGGTCCATTTTTGGTTCTACAACAGGTTGTGATTCTTCGCTAGATGTTTCATCACACTCCTCTTTCGAGTCTAGAACAGTATCCTTTGCGGCACGAACTGCAACAACCGAGCTTTCTGAAGCACTATGGACAATGACGCTGTCTTTGTGATTTTGCTGGACTTGTTCGGTCTTGCTTTCCTTGGTTCTAGTCTTAACTTTATCTGATAATTCGGGGACTTTTTTCTGGGGAGAAGACATCTTAATATCCAAGGATGGTGATTTTCTGCTGTACATGAGTCCTCTAGAGTCTCTCTTGGCATGACTGTGCAATCGTTCTGGAGCTTGGCTTCTATTGCAACTATTACATGGATTAGGTATCAACGATGTGATAGTAGTAGCAGAAGTTCTTTCCTTCGGTGCATTTTTGGTGTTCTTTTCCACGTTCTTCTTATTGTAAATAATAAAATTCTTCGGCTTGTGGGTCGAATCGAAGGATTCGCTGCCCGTTTTTAGACGTTTTGGATTGTCGTCCTTGCTTTTGTCCGAACAAGTACTATCACCACTGCTGTCATCGGAATCGACTTGTATCACCGGATGTTTTAAATTTGGTGTCGGCCTACGAAGAATTTTTGTTTGAGGACGCACTGATCTCTTACTGGTCGACGAAGATTCCTTGTTGTCTTTGGGTGGATCATCAGGTACTTTATTGTCGTCTACTTTGGATTGTTTCGATTGATCTTTGCTCTTGACAACATTGCTTTTTTCGATTGGATCCAGCTTGTCCTTTGGCTCTACTTTGGCTTCATTTTTGGCATTCTTCCTCAGAACATTCGGAACTGGTATGTGATTGGAATTATTTTTGTTCTCTTTTCCCTTTTTAGGAGAAAAGTCAGATTTAACAACTCCGGTCATGGTGCGTTGTGTGCAGTTGTTACTAGGCCTAAGTTTCTTGGCAGAGCAGACGTGTTCGTTTCTCTTCGAAGGAGAAACACTGGCTTGGCAGTGGGAACAGACACCGTCTTGGACGCTGTTCCAACCGGCTGGTTTGATGGGGGTTGGCGTTCGTTTGTCGACTGGCAGCGATTTATTGGAGTTCCGCCATCGTTCCAGACATTTGGGTTCGTGAATTGTTAAGGATCTTGATCCAAACTCTTTAAAACAAACATAACAGGGAATGAAAGTCTTAGGTCGACCCATTCAAATTTCCCCTTTGAAGGATGAAATTCCCATTGTTCTCACTAAAAAAATAGAGTTTAAAAAATTAAAAAATATGATAGAGCGCCGATTATAAAAAGACAATTAACTAATTTTATCAGAAAAAAAGCCATATTTTTTTTTAATTATCAAATAAGCATTGATAATACTATACAAATACATAAATCAATTAAACATTATTTAATAACGCAAAACAACCAATTAATATATAAATCAATAAAAAATTAACGCAACAAAGCATAAGTATTTGTTAAATAAGACTAGTCTTCAAATAGTTAAAATCGAATTTGAATTTAAATAATTAAATCCATATTTATTGAACATCATCAAATCAAACATTAATTTAAACCCTTTTATTTAAAAATGAAATATTTACGCACAAATATTATTAAATTTATTCCAAAGCAAACCAAACCGAGGCGTGTTTAGTTTTAAGTACTCTATATTAAATGTTCGTAAAATAGTTTTCATGCGATAAAATAAACTTTCATTTCTTAAAAATGCATTTTTACAAACCCGGTGAATATGTTATATTTCTTACAATAAATTTTTAAAAATATTTCTTAGAAAACAAGGAATTTGTTTTCTACAGTAATTAATAAAATTCTTCGAGAAAAAATCATTGAGATCGGAAAATTTTATGTACATTATTTTTTAAATATTCATCATGTACTGAAGGAGAATAATGCTAAAACATCATGTGTTATCTTCATCATTATTATAAATTAAACTGGGGTATTTATTGGTTGAAATAGTTCTATTCTCGAGTGAAATTCAACTTTTAAATCCTACGCGCTAGTGAAAAAATGTAAGTTTAATTATTATGAAGAATACGACATAAGGATTTATTGCTATCAACATATTTAATATGTAGAGGGTGGAACGTCTCAAAACTGCAGACAAATGCGCTTCAACAGTAGTGTGTAAACAGGTTACTTTTATGGGGTGAATGAGTTTAATAAATGTATATGTGTGTGTGTGTTTAAAAACAAGTGTAGTCGTGCTCGCGCGAAAGCACCGAAATCTAAATGCTTAAAATTAAAATTCTGTTGGCCCATGATAAATATCAATTATGCGTGGAGGAAAAAATCTTCACGAATATCAATTACATTTGAATTCAAATATTATTTCTATTTACATTATGTCTCTTTGATTCAAAAAGAATACGTTATCCATTAGCTAACAAATATTTAAGGTTATTTCAATCAGGCTAATTTCTCTAAAAATATTAACATTTTTCTTCTTTTAGTCAATTTCTTTGGATCCAGTAAGTTATACCTGTTTTTTCTTTGTGTTGAACTAAATTTTATTTTTAATATAATAATCACCTGCTACTGAAAAGAAAAATAAATTCAAATAAAATAAATAAATAAATTAAATTAAATAAAATAAGAAGAAGAAAAGAAAACTACTGTTTGGGAATGCATTAAATTAAATGACAGCGATGACCGGATAGAAAATATGATAACTCACACATTTTTTTTACTTGACAGTATTTTAAGTTATCCTTTTTTTTCCTTTCAATTTACAAAAATGCATTGATTTCTTTTTTAATTATGTTTAATAATAAAGAAAAAAAATTCACTGAAGCAGTAAGAATAGAAAAGGAGTAATCGGTTGAAATGCAAGTATACTAGCTTAATTTAATTGTAATTAACCTAATTGATTAAAATTTTAATTGATTTAATTAATTTGAGTCACTTAATTTAAAATATCACAAACTCATTTTAGTTTGTTTAGTTTGAAATACATTGAGAACTAAATCATGGAGATTTGATGATAAATGCTTCTGATTCACGTCACTAAAATTTACTGAATAATAAAAAGAATTAAATTCTAAATTGAATAATTATAATAGTAAATATTCTTAATGTAAAATCATGTTTCTTGAAGTTAGTATTTCTTTTTGATACTTTTTTGGATTGTAATTCTGAATGCAAATGGAAGTTTTGGAAATATATTTAATTTGTAAAATCTTAAGTAATAATCTTTTAGAAAAAAAGGATTGAAATTTTTAAAAAAAAACACACACAAATGAATATTATATTTGGACATTATGAAGAATAGCATTATTCTATTATTAAATTAGGAAAAACTACAGTTATAGCACACACACACAAAATAAAAAAAGTATTTTTAAAATTTTCAAAAGACATGTAAAAATCGTAAAAATATTTAAATCATTGAAAACTTTTTTTTTTCCTTTTCTCTACTTTAAATAAGAGGAGGGAAAATTTTTTTTCTTTTTTAAAAAATTAGATTTTAACAGAATAATAAATTTTAAGAGTGATTTTACAAATGTGGTTATTTGCAACATTCGTAAAGATGAAATGAAAATAGAGAGTTAGCTTACCTGCTACACACGCATGTATGAGGAGAAAGGCAACAAAGAAACGCGTCTTACGGAGATTCAATGTTACTGTGCAGTAGAAAAGCGCTGACAGCTGATATTGCTAAACTTAACAATCGCATCATTCACTCAAAGCGCCATCTAGTGGGATCTAAATAAGTTAATGGAGCACATTACCTCTGTAAATAGTGATTTGATCAGCCACACACAAATAGAGTATAAATTTACTTAGATATTTATGTATATCTTTAGCTTGAAATTTTATAACATTTGCATTGACATTGTACAGTAAACACACACACATTTTTGTATAAGCCCATCCCAAGCCCTCTCAAAAAAATTATGTATAATTTCTAGAAATACTTTTAAATCTTACTTTAATAGTACAAAAATAGCTGAAAACCTTTCCTGAGTTCCAATACTTTCTAGATAATAGGTATTTTGTTAAAATTAGAAAAATGCTTCTGAAAATTTTGGCGATAAAACTTAAATAAGAGACAGAGTTACTTTTACGAAGATTCTTCCAATTTCTACGTAAGAAAACCAATTTATAGAAATAATTGAGGCTTATTCTTAAAGTCAGCTGAAACTATCTCGTGTCAATACGGACCCCCCATGTGCAGAGGAGCTGACACACGTTAAATATATTGAGGCTCAAAGCCCTCACATTGGTGGGTGTGAAAATTTATACACAAATGCTAATTCTTCAAGAATTGAAGAGAGTTCAAAATTGCGGGGCTCGTTCTCGATTTTTTTCGTGTTACTCAAAAGCGCGACATCAACCAACCAAAATTTAAAGCGAGGATAGCTTCATTTTTTTAGGTTTTGATACGAATTATTTTTCTCTGGAATCTGTTAGAAATTTTAATATTAAAACTGTCTGTCCACACAGGGAATAGTTCTCCAAAACCAACACAGAGTTTGTAATCGTATGAACTGATCCTTTTTTTTTTGTAAGAGAAAAAAACAATCTATATGAATTTTAAAAAAATTATTGTGCAGAATAGAAAACAATGTACTGTTCTAAGAAATTTTAGGAAAAAGATACTATTTAATGAAGTAACAAAAATTGATTTCACTGCCCATAAGAGTTTTTTTACCCTTACTATATTTACGGGGAGGGGGGGGGGATAAGGGATTTAATAATCTTTTTATAGCAGCCTGGGTAAAAAAAAAATAGTATTAAATTAATTATTTTTAAACTTTCACTTTTAAGATAAGTAATCCAAATAAAATAATTTGGCAAGAAAACTAAATGGAAAGTTATTTTTAGAATGTTATGAAAGGTAGCATACATATAATATACTTTTTGGGGGTCCAATCGTTATAAAAATTAGACTCCTGACAATAAGATCTTGATGTGAATTTTCTTTTCGAAACATTTTTTTTTTACACTAAGAGTTGGATGAAATATAATTGGGTGTTGTTAATAATTTGACTTGATATAACACCACCCACTGGCATACAACAAGCTTAAGGGTTGTTTGTCTCGTTTCAAGCTTGCTTGGGAACTAAACATTGGGGTTTCGCGTCAGACTGAACACCTGACCGGAACATCTGCTCATGCACCTCAGTGTCCAAGGTCATGAAAACTGAAATGGGTGCAACAGGCATGAGTCCTTATGAACTGTTGCACCACTGAGAGAAACATACATCAGCCTGCATCGATTGATTCTGAGTAGGTTGCATAGCCGTGGGAGGAAAGTTTGGAGAATGGAGGGCCAGCACATTTCATTGTACTCATTATTTAATCGCGGTTCAAAATTATGAAGTTCGTCACCAATAACTCTTGTGAAGCTTCAAAGTGTGGTGTTAGGGCAAAACAAGATTTTACCAAAAATCTGTCAAATTTATAGAAAGAGTTCACTTTATGAAAAGTATTAAATTCCTTCAACTGTTAGCGTTTAAATATTCACTAACATACTTCTGAGTAATAAACTTAACAGAAAGTAGTTTAAATTAAGAAAATAAAGAAAATAAATCCTTTCATTAAATTAGAAAAATGAACCTTTATTTAAAAAAAAAATCATCCATGAATTTTAACATTAGAACTTTTTTATGAAAAATACCATATTTACAAGTCTTAAAACAAAATGATTAATTCAGTGATGCTTGCTTTTATTAGTGCTATCTTTTATGTGAATTTAGCATCTGGCGTTCATAAGAGACCAATCAATCAATTCGAGCAAATTTCAGTCTTTACTAAAATTTATATTTTTACTTAATTTGTTACTGTACTAACATAAGAACGTTTCTCTCCCCCCCCCCTCCTGCATTCAATAACATTACAGGTATTTTATAATTCAAGCGTTAGACAAAAAACAAAACAAAACAAAATGAAAAACCGAAATGAATTCTTAGAGATCACCAAAAATGCTAAGAGGAAATAGTAAAAATAGTAATCTTCAAACAGGAGAGATGACTCTACACTGAAGCAGCAAGACAAGCAGTTTCTTTCTATAGCTAGTACGATGAGTAAAATACTACAAGTATTAAGGTCAAAAGGGTTATCGGGCAGATGAAAAAAGTGTCATAAAAAGAACGATACTCATAGCAACTGACCACAAGTGTGACATCTCCCCCCTCCTAAATGTGACGGAAACGGTGTGAGGAGGCAGAAGCGGTTAAACTATGGCATTATCTCTAATTTTGAATGGTGGGAAAAGAGAAAGGAGATATATATATATATTTCCAGGGACACTTTTAGTGGATTGGGGGAGATAAAGGAATCGTTCCATAAAATTTCTTTAAAAAGTTATCAACATGCAATCATCAGAAAATGAAATAAATCTAAAGAAAAATAAGAAAATTAAATACGGAAAAAATTGTTTTACTTTGAAACCAAGAGAAAAATAACGAATAATAAGGAAAAGAAAACACATAATTTCCCTTTTATGACAGAATATTTTACAGTTTTAGCTTATAAGGTTCTAGACAGCTTAGTCCGCAGCTTGCATTAAAAGTGGTCTTTTTAACACGCTTTTATAAGTTTCACTCGTATATAAAGGAATCTTTGAATTCGATATTGTATATTCTTACCCACTTTAAAAGGTCGGATTAATTCGAAATTTCTCACTCTTGTCAAGGACAGATGACAGTACAATAATTTCACAATTTTGTTCCATTGTCCTTATCAGGATCGTCAGGAATAACGATTTCGAGATTTGGCGACTGATTCTAAAAACCAATTCCAGATTTGGCAACTTATTGCATATACCGTTTTCAGATTTGGTGACTTATTGAACATACCATTTTTAGATTTGGCGACTAATTCCATATACCATTTCCAGATTTGGCGACTATAAGATTAAGGTGTAACTCTAAAAGCGAATACACTTGTGGTTAATACAGATAAAACAAACAAATAAAAGAGTTTTTATGTGAGAAAGGGGAGGTGGGTGCAATTAATTTCTTACCATAATATAAACAATCATCTAGTTTTTCTGAAAATTGAAATTAAAAAAAAGACGTGCATTTGGAAAAAAATAATTTATGTTCTAACTGCTAAATATTTTTTTATTTTTATAAAGCAATACGTTTAAAAATGATGATACGAATTAACATTATAGCAGTATGTTTAAAAAGGGATAAAACGATTGACACTTAATATTACGATGTTTTTATTAACTCTCTTTCTTGTATGTCTGTCCGGGTAGAATTTTGTAATTGATTTTTAACTGTGTGTGACTTCCCGATGAGCTAGAGACTTGAAATTTGGACCATAGCTCAGAAGTGGATGACAATGCACGAAAATGGGGTAAAAGAAGGGGAAAAAATGAAAAGGAGGAATTTTATACTTTTTAGTCAGTTAATAAAAACATGGTACATTAAAATATTTTATTAATTCGAATTTTTTCTTCTTAACACACTTTTATTAGTTTGACCTGTGTCTATTGAGATGGAACCTTTGAAATATAACGATATGGGACTCATCCTAGGTCCCGTAAGCGGAGAGAATAAATACCCTTCAGACCCGTTAATTAATATCCATTGAAGAACAAGACTTCAGACAAGACTTTACTTCAGAATAAAATTAAAAATTAATGCTTTTTTTTCAGAAAAAATTCATTTATTTTTTGTAATTAAATTAAAAGTTAAATTCTTTGTTTAAAACATACTTTGGTTAATTCGATTTTTTTTAATGCTCTAACCCAATAATTATTTTAAAGCATATTATTCAAAAGTTTAATTTTTTATTGTCTTTATCTCCTTGTTCCGATTGATGCTTTTAACAAAGATACATTTATCGATATTATTCTCATTTCCTCTCTTTTTAAATTATTGTTATTTGTTTTAAACATCTAAATCTGTTTGTTATCTGTACAAAACAGGAAAATATGTTAATGTCATGCTTTTATCAGTTCTTTCTAGTGGAAGTTTCTTCACAAAAATTATCTATCAGGTGCTATTTACCAAATGTTGTTGTCGTGTCTTTTCCGCAGGGAAGGAACGAAAGTTGCCATTGCCTGTGAGACAGGTTGGACTTCTTAACGATAGATGGCGACACCACCTATCTCCACCTCCACAATTTTAGCGCGGAACTGAAGGGAAATATTCTCCAGCCCCCTGCACTCGAGGTTTCTGCTACGACCGCCCACATGACTTTCGGACCCACTGATTTAACGAGCACGTACTCCGTCTATACTCGGTGGTATTTAGTGGCATCGGGTATCGAACCCAGGCCCTCGGGTCTGGAGTCCGATGCTCTAACCACTAGACTACACACGGCCCACATTTACCAAATTATAGAAGCAATTAAAACATTATGAAGCATAATATTGCTTATTTGAATTGCATAAGCCATTCATAGTTTAATACAAAGTGGGTAAAAAGATACGAGAGAGAGACAAAAAATATATAATAAAACTGCACACTTCTATGCATGTTAAACTAATTAATTGGCATTAATTATTTACAAAAAAACCATTGAATGTGTTTTTCTAACCTGTATTTTATTTTTACTCTGGGAAATAAATTATTACTTTTTATTCCAGAATCAACCAGTTATCCTTATGTCAGAATTTACAATATATCCTTTTGTATATGTATATGAGTGTGTTATATATATATAAAGATCATGCCGTTTTTGTAACAATAATATGGTTTTGTTGATTTTTAATTCTGCAAGCAAATAATTGAATACATGTTTGATACGTACGCCTACAATTTTCTGAATTATAAAAGTGTAGGCGAATTTGAGAGTACTTTTCCTTTAAATTGGGATGGCAATGATTATGGAAAATAATATGTAAGCATAAGTTTTACCAATTGTTCTGAATATTTGCCATCAAATAATAATAAATTTTTTTTTTAAAAAAAAAAGGGGGGGGGTGACAATTTAACGGAAGAAAAGGATTGTATTTATACTAATATAATTTTTTAATGATTAATTTGGACTTTCAATAGAAATAAATCTTCTTCAGCAATTAGTCGCTAAAATTTTGAGCCTACAAAGTTATACTGACGGAAAAAAAAATCCTAACAACAAGAAAGACTTGTGGCTGTACTAAATTTGGTAGGCGTGTTTATATTGGGTGTAAGCAAATGTTTTGTCGTTTTTGAAAACGTGCACTTTTATGCGTTGTCAATCCTTAGTAAGAATTAGGATCGAACTGAAACCACAGTTGAGACATTTAAATGAGTGTACTATTAATGTGATTAATAATTTTTTTTCATTTTAGTCAGTTTTTTATTTAAACTTTCAAAACTTCCAACGTGAGTTAACTTTGCATCTCAGAAAGGGTATATATTGTACTATATAAAATTAATAAATATAAGGTAAATAAAATAGTATCAGAGTCTTATTCAATTTATTTTTATTGTGCTAATTTCATACCATCAAAAGCTGCACACACACACAATCCCATTTAATTTTAAAATCTGTTTAATGAGACACACACACACACATATATATATATATATATATATATATATATCACGTCGTAGTCAAGGACGATTTCGTGTTGATATTGCTTATGTCGATGGGGATTTCTGGATACAAATAACTACATCTTCTTGGTTTTAATCTTTATTCAGGTTCACAAATACATAATATTCAAGCTTATTTAGGATAATTGAGGCACTGACATGGAAAAGGTAATAAGTAAAAAAAAAAAAATGATTTTGAGATTTTCATAGGAAAAAGTAGTAAGAAGTCATGCCAATGGCATGGGAAGAGTAGTAAGTCAGTGTTGAAAGTGGATTAGTTGCTATGAACACCGGTAGATGTCTCTGGTAGAAAGTCAGATTGAGTTGGCATGGAGAAGGCATTAAGTCTAGCGAAGTTTATCACTGCTAATCATAACCTCCCGAGACACATTGCTTCTCTTTACATTCTGTTTACATCAGTCTCAGATTCAGTTAAATTGTTTGTGTGTAAATATCAATATGCCTCCAAAATCAGTGCCTTTGAAACTGGTAAGTTATTTTTCACCGTTTCTGAGATGAAATTCGAATTGTGTAATTACATTTTTCAGAAGCTCCAATGATGATGATAATACTAAATTTTGTTTTCTTTCTCTAGGCTACGCGCAAATGCAAATACAGGTGCCACGACTTAGTGGAAAATGAAGTGCATAAGTTGCACACAGGTTTTTGGAAACAGAGTGAAGACGGCCAAGGTAATTTCTTATTTGGCTTAATAAACATAGTGCGCATAAAGCAACGAAGGCAGCGCACAACCGACGTTCCTGCGTTAAGTCGGAGACAAATCTCTGTCACCTACTGCTTACCATCAACTAATGAGCACATTCAAGTGAGCGCAAAAACTTTTAGAGATACATTAGGCTTATCAAAAGAGAACTTACACTGTGATTGAGTAGAAGAAGAAGGGAGATGTTTGTTTTACAAATCGTAGGGGTAAAAATCCGCGATCCCATTCCCATAAAACAAAATATACCGATGAAGATATAGAACTCATAAAGGGACATATTTCATCATTTCCTTCCGAAGAAAGCCACTATTCACGGCACAAATCTTCAAAGTTATACTTGAGTCCAGATTTAAATATCCACAGGATGTATCGCGCCTTTGTAAAAGCCTACCCTGATTCAAACATTCACCAGCGTTTTTATCGAAGAGTTTTCAGGAAATCCTTTCCTAAACTTTCATTCCCCGCCCTCGAACCGACACTTGTTCATCGTGTGATCTTCTTAAAAACAAAATAAACACAACAGTGGGACTGGAAAAACTGAAATTGATAGCCAAGAAGGAGTTACATCTCAGGAAAGCTGAGAAAGCTGTAAAGTTGTTAAATGAAGACAATGCTATTCTTCACGCATGCCTTCAAGTGGTACTTGCACTATCAACATGGATATGCAGCATGCGATATTTACACCTACTCTCACACACTCCAGTATGTTTTACAGCCGCCAGCTGTCCAACTTCAACCTCTTTATTCACAATGGGGATACCAGCACGAGCTTCATGTGCTTGTGGCATGAGGGCATGGCTGGCCGCGGAGGGAATTAGGTTGCCTCCTGTCTTCTGAAGGTTATCACGTCTAATTTAACTCCAAAAAGAAATTTGACAGTCTGGTGTGACAACTGCGCTGGCCAAAATAAAAACCGGATGGTGTTAATGATTATTATATATGCTGTTGCCAAAAATATTCTAGATTGTATTGAATTTAAATTTCTAGTTTTGGGTCACTCATATATGCCATGCGATCGCGATTTTGGTATTATCGAAAAAAGAAAAGTTTGCAAACCTATGGTCCCCGAAGAAATAGATTAAATGATTGCAGAGGCACGGCATGTTCAGCCTTTCAACGTTGTGATGATGAAAGAAGATTTTTATGATATTTTTGCTCAATGCGATACATTTTTAAATACATCGCCGATTAAGATTAGCACTGCTTCCTGGATAAAAATTTCAAGAGCTAATTTGCCTATTATACAAGTTAAGACAACCTTCAGTAACATGGAACCATGGAAGGAGCATAACATCTTTAAAAGAGGAAAGTCTGTCAATGACATCTCCAGAATTTACTCTTTACCGCCACTTGGAAAAAGGTCAGCCATTAGTGATCCTAAAAAAAAGACTTGTTGTCTATGTTGGAATTCAGGATACAAAATATCATGCATTTTATCGTCAACTTTGTACATAATAAAATTAATTTAATTTTTTTAAATTTATAATTTAATTTACTTTCAAATGCTGTATGTTGATTTAAAAAACAATATATATCCATAAATATAGATCTCATATGTACTTATTTTTAATGAATAAACTTAATTTCAGCAGTTCAAAATCATTTATTGCTCCTCCTGTAAAAATGGGTTTTCTTGACTTACAACCTTATAAATGTCAACGCCTCAATTAACGAATATACACATAAGCTAAAGCAGGCAGCGACAATCACATGTTATTGGCAAGCAGACAAAGAAAAAAGAGAAAAAGAGAGAGCACCAAACGCTTTGAGCTTTTACACTGGCGGTGAAGGTCACACGACTCCTTTCTAACAGGAGTCGTGATTGGTTGCAAATGCGCGCGAGCAATTAGATTAAGTTTAAGATGACAGCAGTCTCGTACTAAAGAATTAGAAAATAATTTAACGGAGTTAATTTAAAGAAGGCTAGAGGGAGTCATTACGTATATATATATATATATATATATGTATCCTATCACACTTTTCTTTTTTAAAGTACGAGTGAGATTGCTTGTGTTGAAATTCTCATCAGTCTGCAAGTCAAAGACAACCAATATGTGTTTATATTTACTCTTGTTGATCTTCAGACAAAAAAAAACTTTGCTTACAAATACATGTTGACCAAATATAGAGAACATTTTCGGTCTATTTGTATTTCTGATTGCCTTGGAGGGCAGCAGGCTGCCCACCCCTGCTATAAGGTGATTTGGGGGAACACCATTCGCCACTCAGAAGAATATGTCTTAAAAATATTTAATTTAGATCAACATGTTATGGTACTTTATGCCAAGATAATTAAAATAGAGTTTTTAATATTTTTTTTTATTAAAAAAATTAAATATCTTATAAAATCTATTTATTAATAATAATTTGTGATCCAAGTGCCACCTACCGTAGCATTATATTTAATAGCCAAGATATGCGCTTGCATTTTTTTACACAAACTGTCGAAGTTTAGGTCTATTGAAATTTTCTGCAGTCGCATTTTATGTTCTGCGTTTAATTTATTTTCATAGCCTCTTGCATTGAGAAATATTTTTCACTTAAATACAATGTTCTTGAATTCATTAAAATCCTTATAGCTGTATGAGAAATCCTGAGTAATTTGAAACGAGTTTTTCCGCCTTCGATTTTAAATGGCATTAACTCTGAGGGAGAAAAGTGTGGATTAGATTTTAATAAGTACGGTATATTTTGAAGTTTTATACATGATAATATACATTTAGAACAAGTACTTGATATAAAATATTTGTTTCTAATATGGAATTGAAGCTAGATGAATAAATCTTAAATGAATTACTTTATTTGAAAGGAAAGAGAGGGGGGGGGGATAAGAATTCTAGTTTATAAAAATACTTGTTTGATAGAAAATTTACTTTTAAAGAATCATTTTAAAACAAAAATAAAAATCTTCTTCATTCATAAATAATTTTTTGAAGAAAAGAGTATATTGGAATTTATTTTTTAAGGTATATGTCTACCTTCGGAGCACTTTTTTTTGAAATATATAAATTTTCAGCAAAATAAACTTTTTTTTATTTGAAATGTGGCATGAAACTAGGAATTAAGTACAATTTCCACAAAATTAAAAGTAATTTTGGATATATTGGGAATTTTGAGTGAAATTTTAGGGAAAAATTGCACTTATTGTATTGAAAATTGAGGCTTGTATTGAAAATTCTAATTAATATATTCAAATAATATTTATACAGTACATAAAATATATCATTATCTGTGCTTAGAGCTATAAAATTTGCGATGCTTTTGAAAAGGTTTTAAAATATGGTATTTTTTATGCAAGAACTCAATTTTTTAAAAAAATTTATGTTATTTTCTAGCAAAAAGTGCAATAAAATACAGAAATATATATACAGAAATTAGATTATAGTCCAGACTGGAGATAAAACTAAATAAAACATTTTCTGAAAATTTCAATTTAGTATCTTAAAAAGAAATTCTGTAGTGAACTTTACCGTGAAGCAAAAAATTGAAAAACATAGTTTCTCAGAAAATGCATTTAAAAATTTTAATATGGTAAAAAAAATTTTCTACTAATTGTACATTTTTTAAACTCACCATATTTATGCGTCAAGATCTCTTTAGCTTCATGTTTAACTAATTCGGACTTTTTTAAAAAACTTTTGCTGTTTTCTGGAGAGCTTTATAGACTATAACAATTGTCATTTTTAGTGAAAGTTTGATAAACAATTGCACTTACAGAAAAATCTAATGAATGTATTCGAATAATATTTACACAGTATGTGAATAACATCTTTATATGTGTTAGGAATTAAAATATTTATAATACTTTTGAAAGTTTTTTAATTATGCCAAATTTTAGGCAAAAACACGATTTTTTAAAAAAATTAATGATTTTTTTTCATGAAAAAGCAATAAAGTGCATAACTATATACACAGAGATCAGATTTTGATTCATAATGCAGATAACACTAAATAAAAGATTTTCTGAAAAAATTTAAATTCAATATCTTAAAAATATTTTGAGTAGGGACGTACTTCCGGTTTTGTAAATCCCATTTCCGGTTTACTAATTGTCCTATAACTTTGCTTCTAAATATCGTAGAAATAAAACTAGAGTGTTTTTAGAATCTTAAATGTATGGGCTATAAAATAAAAAAATAAAATCAATTTCGAAATTTTTTCCAAAACGACGAATTTTGGGTAGTCTTACCTTAAAAGAGATCAAGCCTTTTTTCCCTCATTTAAAATGATACAAAAATTATTTTAAACGTTATTTTTAAGCAGAAAATAAATTAAAAGTAAAAGAACATTTTTAAAAACAAGCTTTTATTTAAATGCACTAAAAAGAAAAAAATTAACTTTTCCTTTAAAACTTTTTTTACTATCAACTTATATAATTTGTATGATATAAAAGCTTGTCGCAAGATTTAAGTACTCGTATTTACTTAGTTAAGAAATTTTAAAAATTAAAATCAATCAGGTCAAGTTATTTATTTTACTTGTTTATCTACCCAGGTAAATCTCGCGACAAGCTTTTATATCATATAAATTGCGTAAGGACGTTATAAGTTGATAGTAAAAAAAAGTTTTAAAGGAAAAGTTTATTTTTTTCTTTTTAGCGCGTTTAAATAAAAGCTTGTTTTTAAAAGAGTTTTTTTTACTTTTAATTTATTTTTACTTTTTAGTTATCGCTGGACAGATTTCTCAGCCTGTTCATCTCATTCAACGCTGGTTCGCAATCCCTGGTTTAGCTGAATCAATTCTCGCAAAAAGGGTATTAGACGAAAAACACAATTTTTTTTTCAATCCGTAATTTTTAAGCAATTTTTTCAATCTTCCTGAAGAGCTTGGGTAATATTGTTCTACACACGAAAAAAAAGCTTCGTGAGGTTATCTTTATAAATGACGAAGTTATTAAGTTTAATTAAAATTTTGACTGTTTTTTAAAAAATCTTTAAGAAAAAAAGTTTTTGACATTTTATTTTTCAAATGACTGATTCTAAAATAGAAAAGCATGAGCTGTTTTAGTACGGAATGTCGATTCATTTAAACAAAAAAAATTCATGCGCAGCAGCTTAGACATCATTTTCATAAAAACGTATCAATTTTGACTCATTTTTAAAAAAAATCTTAAAAAACACAAATATTATTTTGTAAAAAAAATTGTACGTATCGTGGCGAAATAAATGATCTTTTCTATTATGCAATTATTTTTTGTCTGAGTTTTTTAAAAAAAGATTGCTGTTTTAAAAACGTCAAAACTCCAAAAAAAAAAAAAAATCCCCTATTGGTTCTTCATTTTGCGTCGCCAAGCATAGTAGAATAAACATTGCACAGGGATAAGACAATTATGCGTTTTAAGGTTCTTAGAGTTAATATCTTTCCAACTAATTGCAATATCGGAATATATAAATGGTCAAAACATGCATTGTCATCCAAACTAAACGTGTATACAAAATTTCAGCTCAGTAAGTTGAAGATATCAGCTTCAAAATTGAGTTGCAAGATTCCACCCGAACAAATTACATTCATACATACATTGTAAGTTAAATAAATTAAAAGTAAAAAAACTTTTTTAAAAAAAAGCTTTGATTTAAATGCGCTAAAAAGAATAAAATAAATTTTTCTTAAAATTTTTTTTACTATCAATTTATAACGCCATTACACAATTTATATGATATAAAAGCTTGTCGCAATTTTAAAGTACTCTTATTTACTTAGTTTGAAATTCTTAAGAAATTAAAATCAATCAGATCAAGTTATTTATTTTACTTGTTTATCTGCAGAGGTAAATCTTGCGACAAGCTTTTATATCATATAAATTGTGTAATGACGTTATAAGTTGATAGTAAAAAAATTTTAAAGAAAAATTTATTTTATTCTTTTTAGCGCATTTAAATATAAAAGCTTGTTTTTAAAAATGTTTTTTTACTTTTTAGTTATCACTGGACAGGTTTCTCAGTCTGTTCATCTCATTCAACGCATCATTGTTGCTAGGTGTTAGCCGGTTATTTTCGAACAATCGAGCTAAATGAATTGTCGCAAAAAGGGTACTAGACGAAAAACACAATTTGTTTATTAAATCCGCAATTTTTAAGCAATTTTTTCAATCTTCGTACAGATCTTGGGTAATATTGTCTTACACACGAAAAAAAAGTTTTATGGCATTTTCTTCATAAATGACATTTTTATAAATTCTTAGATTAAAGTTAGAATTTCTATAAAATTCCATCTCAGTTTAACTTGGCAGCGTTGAGAAAAGTACACAATGTACCAATCTACTTGAAAAATAGCTCTACTTTTTTTGTTTTGAATTTAAATCCAAGAAAATAGATAGAAATTTGTAAAAAAAAAAAATGCTTACGTTGTAGAAATCCGATTATTTTTTACGTTGTAGAGATGTAATTATTTTTTAGACAACGTTAATTAATACAGTCAATAGCGCAACGTTATGAAATTCCAGTTTGACTGAAAACCGATTTTCGACGCCAACTTTTGTCATTGTTGTAACAATAAAATTATTACAACAATGCAGATATATCCAAGTTGGTGCCCAAAACTAGTTTAACCTTTTTAATTAATATCTTTTTAATTAATTGCGATATTGGAATATAAATTGTCAAAACATGCATTGTCATCCAAACTAAACGTGTACAAAATTTCAGCTCAATGGGATGAAGATATCAGCTTCAAAATTGAGTTGCAAGCTTCCACCCGAACAAATTACATACATACATACATACATACATACATACATACATACATACATACATACATACATACATACATACATACATTGTAAGTTAAATAAAAGCTTTTAATAAAAGCTTATGAAAATGGCAGAGGAGGAGCATAGTATACTTCATTAACTCTAAACCTTTTTAATATTGTCATAATATCCTGTCAAAAGAAAAATGTACATTCCTAAATATAATATCATACTAATTTTTTATGTATTTTATATTTACAATTCTGCTTGCATTTTCAACACGGACACCAAAAAAAAAAAGGTTTTATTTCCGAAAGAAGCTTCCAGAGCTTTTTTACAAATATCACAAATTCTGTTTGTTTTTTTTCGAAAAACACTAAGATATTGCCGACATTCCTGGAAGAAGGTTCTTTTCAGGATTCAACAACTTTCTCGTGTACCTCACATTCTACCAACACAATGTACTCGCTCCAAGAAATCATTCTGGTGAAATTAGCCACCACATTTTACAACGACCCTGAACTCAGAGAATTAATGCATGAGGAAGAGTACGAAACGAAAGAACGCCTCATCGGAGGAAAGCTGCCTTTTCCATTGCTTTCGCCTGAATGAAACCCGACGAATTCGAAGCTCGCCATTGGATACTCAATCACATCGAACTTTTTTCCTATAAAAAACTATGGTCCATCGAATTTTGTTGGAATTCCAATGGAACGGTGGACAGGATCAAAACTGCCAAATCATTAATTCGTTCCAAATGGTTGGAGAAATCGAACGTGTTTCGTGCCACAGTATTGGTATGTTACACGCACTGTGTAGCTAGTTCTGAGGGGGCCCTACATCAAAATTTCTTCGGGGCCCTTTTTCAGATATGAGAACCCTGTTAATGGGACTGTAGTTACACGTTGGGCCCCTGTAGCTTGGGGCCCCGTACCATTGATACGGCAGTAGCTACGCCTCTGATTACACGAGCCATTACATTCTTTCTTACATTGCATCAATCTGCGAGGAAGCGCATTCTAGACGAGTATTCCAAGGAACGCAAGAGTAGAAACCATGAGAAGAACATGGAAAAAATGGATTGGAAAATACAGAAAAAAATTAATCAACAAATAGCATTCATAGATCAATAGATGGTGTTGCAAGACGCTTCACTGGACTGACGTGTCCATGCGGAGTGAACTTCTGTATTATTTATCGGCTGAGAAACTTGGTTGTTTGCTGCATGGCGCATTTGAAGGGACAGATAAGATCCTCTTTGGCCGCTTTTGCCTCTAGAGAATGAGTGAAGATTTTCGTGAGCTAATGTTAGCACGATTCCCTCTGAAAGTTTTAAGGAAATATTTATTTTGGCCCTCTCAAAGATTCTTTATGGATGCTGCGACAGAGTTTGGGGTCATCTTACAGGAAAGGACTTAATTTGTCTACTGCACATCATTATCAGTGAGAAAATTGTAGCGTTGTGGAAAGACTGATTATGTGGACCTTCTACGGCAGTTTAGGCATAGAAGCCCTGGTCACTTAAGAAAACGGAATTTTTAAAGTACTAATGGAATTAGTGAAATATGGATTTCACCAGAAAGAAGTACCAGAGCAGTATTGTTTACTCAGTAGAGATATAAACGAGAATACAAGTTCATGTGAGAATATTACAACCACTCATGTAAAAAATGTATATTTTCCTATGTTATTTTTTGAATTATCATATCTTGTACTATTTCGTATTTTTTCAAATTTTGTATATTAACCACTTTTACCATTTTCACTTAACCATGGCTCAAAATTACGAGGTCAGTCGCCAATAAGCCTCATGCAACTTTCTGGAGACAAAAATATAACTCTCACTCAGGTTTGATTGCATTAGTTTAATTAGTGTTTATAGAAATCAGGCAAAATAGTTATGCACTTTCGTTGAGAAAAATTTTGACAGCTTGAAGCTTTCTACAGTAGGATTTGCTTAGAAAATAGTTATGTGACTTGTTGAGCTAAAACATTGTGAGCATCACCACATTTTTCAATGAGCTCGTCAGGATGACATGGAGGGCACATGATTAAGACACAATGGTATTTTAATTGTTGCTGGAAGAGGAAAGAATCATTCTTGAATTTACTTTTGCGAGTGATCGGAAAGGCTGCTGATCTGAGCGAATTTAATAGAGGCAGATTATAGAGCCTCAAAGACTCGGAACGAATACTCCAAAACAGCACGACCGGTAGACCTTTCGCTATCTGCCATTTTTAATATTTGTGTATAGTGGATAAATGAAGGTCAAGACGCCACGATCATCATCAAAGACAAAGGAAGTTGGAGATTTACTCCACTGAATAAAACAAAATTGGCGCCAGACAGTTTACACTCCATACAAAGCAACTCGAGGAAAAGTGTTTCGGCTCAACGGACACTGTTAGATATGGACTGCACAACAATGTCCCACTCATGTGCCTCTGCTGACCAAGTGTTACTGTCAACTACACCTACAGTGGGCACAGGAACATCAAGCTTGGACCACGAATAAATGGATTGGTCGGATGAATCATAATTTTCATTCATCGACCATTCAATGTCGGGTACACTGTATCTAAGCGCGAACAGTTGCTCTCTCGTATTGCAGGTTATATGCAAGCTATTGGGGGCATTATTTCTGTGAGGGATATCTTCATGGGGGCTTTCGGACCCTTAGTTGGTAGAACAGACCAGGAAAGCTGCAAACTGATCTGAGCATAATTACGGATCAGTTTCACTCTTACCTGGCTTCTGTTTCTCAACTGGAAATGGAATTTCACAGGACAGTAGCCCGTCACAAGGTTCGAATTGTGAAAGAGTTTTCGAGGAGCATAATAATCGATTCCAATTAATGTCCTGACAATCGAATTCGTCGTATCTTAACTAGACAAAAGTACATTTGGGCTTTCGTGGGAAGATAACTCAAAGATAACATCTTTATGGTGGAAAATTCGCCTTACATGACCACCGCTTAGACGCGCGCGTTTTTTGGTACAACCTGTCTCCAGTGAGCAATCAGAAACTTGTGGCATTCATTCCAAAGGACAGTTGCAGCCGCTTGTTGGAACAAATGGTGCAACGCGTTATTGAGTAAGTATTCATATTGTTTTAGCTCTTTAGTGTACATAAAGATAAGTGATTTCTAAAAGAAACACAGTACTTTTCTAAATTTTATTATAGCCGACATAGTAATATAAGCAAAGTCACGCAGACATTTTTGAAAAAACAGAGAAAAGATTTTCAAGAAGGAATGTTATATTCAAAATAACTAAAAAAAATATTCGTATTTATGTAATATTTTTAAAAAAATAGTTCAATTTATTAAAAGAAAAAAGAATGCTGAATTTTGGCATATTAACGAGATAGAGCTCGTTAATTTTTTTCCTTGTAAAATATTGACATATTTTTTCTCCTCATAATTGATTACTTTTGCATTTTCTGTGCATTCAGGGGATTAAAATAACGCATCAATTCAGTCATCTCTTTTAAGCCGTCATTTTTTTAAAGCAATAGTTTAAATCGCTAACTTCAAAATTTATTTTGAAATCTTA
>BMAO01022886.1:0-44202 GCA_019973975.1 Trichonephila clavata
TGATGTTCAAGGTTTAAAGGTAAGCCTGTATTAAAAAAATTATTGTTTGTTTTAACTTTATGAATACTAATATTAACAATTTTGTCTATCTGCATAATTTAAATTATGTAGGAGAGATAAATAAATTTGTTGACTGATCTAGGAACAGCTATTATTATGAAAATGAATGGTTGAAAAGATTTTGTACATTAAAATTCTTTTTTCAATGAATTTGGAATTCTATCACCTAGAAAATTAATGAGTAATAAAAAAAATATTCAGAACTTTTTCTTTACAATAAGGATTCTTAACATGAAT
The DNA here is from genome assembly GCA_019973975.1 of Trichonephila clavata. Taxonomy (NCBI): domain Eukaryota; kingdom Metazoa; phylum Arthropoda; class Arachnida; order Araneae; family Nephilidae; genus Trichonephila; species Trichonephila clavata. The sequence goes on from BMAO01022886.1 coordinate 298, forward strand.
TACAGATCAAACTAGCATGTTTAAAAGTACATGGTGGTTCATAAAGATAAGTACACCCAGATTCTGTAAAACAGTAATATTCAAAGACAGGCACCACCTCGGCTAACCGTAAGTTACATGTACTATTTAAGTTTGATTCTAACCCCGACAGAAGGATGTAAGTAACAGTGAACGTGTCGTGTGACTAATCAGTCGAAATGGTGGTGTCTACAGTGAAGAGCCTTGTTGTGTTCTTGAATTTAGCAAAATGGAACCCACAACTGCTGTGCAACAGCACTTTTCATCCGCGATTCGGAAAAGAACCTCCAAATAGAAAATCTACCTAACAATGGTATGAAAAATTTAAAACTACGAGCTGTTTGTGCAAAAGTTAAAATACTACCTATCTATGAAGTTGAAACCTTAACACCTGTTTGGGAGTAAAGGATTACCAGCTCTATGTATGTCGTGTTACTATGGGTTCCTAACAAAACTTAAAATAGTTCTATACAATTCTGTGCTAAAGGTTACATTCAATATCTTACATGGTTCTTGTTATATAGAACATCGAAACTGCATATTTCTTTATGAATCATCCTGTATTATCTGTTTAATCTTAATGAGAGATGTATGGAAATATTTTCGGATGAAGATTTTTTATTTACTTTATCCATACATTAGGGAATTTAACCATATATTTGACGATAAATGTAGGGTGATTTTTTAATGACTCTGTTCAGATCGTCCCGTAGGTCGAAATAACAATAGAAATGGCAACATATGTGGTATAGAGACGAATAATGATAAATGAAATAAGAATCCATGGAGAGAAAAAATAACCTATAGGGATATTTATGGTGCTGTACAATGAAAAAAGTGTTACAAAAAAGTAAAATATTAATAACACATACAAGATAAAAGTCAAATATGTTTTAATCACTGCATTTTTGCCCGGTGAAGAATTCGATCACATTCAGCATGATTGCAGTTCTCAGACACTACACTGTGCATTCCCTACTCAACATTTTCTTACAGCCATATGCAGCATGACACAAGGTATATTCCACGCAGTCTGCGATAAGTGTACCAACAATGATTCCTTGTGCATGCTTCTCATACAGTGCCAAAATACATGAGAGGGGTTACTCAAATATCAAGTATTTACGTACAGGGAAGTACAGGGAAAAGCACATTGTAAAAATACTGTCGTGTGCTTAGCCAAAGGGAATAATTAGTTATTAATAGAAATCACATAATTGTTTAGGGAATAATTATCCCGGTTAAAAAGGCGCATTCAAAAAATTAATGCTCTTGTATTTCTTGCATTCGCCAATAAATCTGTCAAACATTCAGGTCTAAAGAATCAGTAATAAATATTCCAACATAGTTTTGTAATGCTTTAGGAAAAGATAAATGTAGACGCGTTTCGAAATAGGGTATAAAGATTTATGAATTACATGATATATATGAAGGAGATTCGAATTATGAGTAGATATCACAATTTAACTTCCTACGTTTATGTATATATATATATATATATAATCACCATTCATTATTCTTTAATAGCTTTTAATTACCTGCAGTCCATCCCTTCAGGGCCCACATTTTATGATAGCCAGCCGCCTAACGAGAGTATTTTGAACTACATCTATCCACCCACTCAGATCATGTGATTTGAACTGCCTATATATACACTGAGATTTCTGGAGACCGCCTTTTCTGTTATTTGTCTGCCTTCAACATGTAGCCGGCTGAAACTCAATGTGCATTCGTTTTCTTTGTTCTGTATTGTGTCGTACATTCCATGTTTTATGTTTAATATGCTTATATGTTTCAAGATGTGGAATAAAACAGATTTAAATAATTCCAGGACTGCCTCGTCAATCCCATCAAAGAAACATCAAACCATCATAAATAATGATCTAAATAAGGAATCCCTCACACTCGCCAAATTCTGATACTCAAATTATATCATATATATATATATACATTGGAAAACATTAATCTTCACTTTTGGATGATGTACGATAGATATCAATTAATAAACTGTTTTCTTTTCTATATTTTACACAAATATAATATTTTTTAATATATATTATTTCATTAAATTAATTTTTAATGTCTTTTGTAAATTAATATATTCACAAGGTTTACTTTTTTCGCTCTCAGGTGAATGGACAGCTAACGCTCGGAGAGAACATAGCTGATAACGGGGGTTTAAAAGCTTCATTTAATGTAAGTTTATTCTATAATTTACTATATTCCATGCCTCATACAACACTGTTTTTACTTTTTTATGACGTATAATATCTTATCTTATTTTTTTTTCTTATATAATGCATTTGAAATAAAGCATTAATACTCATTTGTATGCTTTGCAGGCATACCAGAACTGGGTTACAAGGAACCACGCAGAGCAACCACTGCCAGGTCTTCCTTTAACAAGGAATCAGTTATTTTTTGTAGCATTTGCACAAACGTGGTGCGAAATCAGTACACCAGAAATGGAACGTTATTCTGCTTTAACAGACAATCACAGTCCAAATAAATACAGGTAATTTTTATTTCTTACATTTATTTCTTATGAGCCTTGTTTCCCAAGTATTGAAGCTATGAGAATTCACACACAAAAGAATTATGGAAGTCGCTGTCGGAAGGAAGCAGGAAGGAGTTCGTACTTTTTCATCGTTCTTAAAATTACAATCCTTCTTTTCTCTCCGAAATCAGTCAAAAAATTAATTTCAGGATCGGAAAAATCATTTATTTTTCCAAGATATGGTACAATTTTTTTTAACAAAATATCAATATTTTGTATTTTTTTTTTACGTATTTTTCTAAAAGGAGTCAATATTGATGCACTTTTATGAGAAGAATTTTTCAACCGTTCTTAAAGGATTTCTTATTGTAATAAATTGACATTATGTATTAAAAAAGTTCATACTTTGGTCTTTTAGAATCAGTGATTTAAAATATAAAATGCCAAAAACTTTTTTTTTACGAATTTTCAAAAAATAATTTTATAACTTCATCATTAATGAACTTTAATTTTGTTCCTGTATTTTTTCATAAGTTTTTTTTACTATGCAATTTCGAATACCGGAAGGGAATTATGAATAACCATGTATATTGTTAGATTTAATTATTACTTGTTTTCTAAACGGAAATTAAATTAGAATAGCTAAATGAATTAAGGTATCCAACTACTTTCGAAACCACGATTTTGAATAAAAAAACATATAAATGAATATTTATTTATTTATTTTTAATATTTAGTTTCACTTGAATTAGAATATATACATGAAAAATAGTTTTAAGAACATTTTTGCAATAAATTTTTTTTTTAAATGCAATTTTTTGGCAAAAAAATGAAGGAAAAAACACTATTTATCTAAAATATTCTTCTTTTATAAAAAAAAAAAAAATTGTTTCTTATACTATACTTTAGCTACATATGGTTAGGACTTCCTAAAACTCTTGAGGAGGAATTTTTGAAGAATTCACGTTACTTTTAGAGTTTCAATCAATCGAAGTAATAGTTGAGGAATTCTGTTAAAAGTTCCCTACTATGATGTATTAAAATACGAATAAATCTACTCCTAAATTATATATTTTTAAAATCCTGTTAACACCATCAAAAAAGAGAACGAAAAATATTTCAACCAAATTTTATATAAATATCCTAAAAATATATATTTTTAGTTATATAACATTTAAAAAATTGTAATTTTTCTAAAAATAAAGTTTTTTACAAAATGAATTTTAAAATAAAAATTACATCGGAAACAAAAATATATTAAGCACAAATATTTTATATTTTTCAAGAAGTATGAATTTGAAAAGTAGGAGGGAAAAAATGAATGTTTATAAGAGGACTTAAGCTTCGGGTTTCGAAATAATAGCTTCCGGTGTTTTTTCTTTCTTTCTCGGAAACAATGAAAATGATTATAATTCTATTTCTACGTTCTGGAGCTTCAAAAGAATGAAAGTTATAGAAAGCTATATATAAGCTTTCAAATTTTTATTGAATAAATTTTAAAAATTTCATATTTTTCCTTTACTTAAGTTTTTTACGTGGATAACCTTAAGATATGTTGCACACTCCAATAAAATTATTCACAAATTTTCCAAATTCGAAGCAAATTATTATTATACCCTCTATACTCGTATGGTAAACAAAATTGCAGTTATAGAGACTGCCGATAGAAGTGAAAACTTAGAACTTTTAGTAATAAATTTGAAATTTCATAATGTTTGAATTAAAATTATCAACATCAATCTGGATTTCACATCTATTGACACTCCGAGTAACAACTAAATGCATGCTTATATGGTTTTTTATTATTCAAATATATTACAGGCTGTGCAAAAGATCATGACAAAATATAAATACAATTCAATTCAATTGAAATAACAATTAATATGCAATCATATTTTTTATGGATGATATTTGTATTTACTTCAATTTCAATGTACTTGTCTTTTAACATTATTTTAATTGTTTGCATCATTAATTTCTACAATACTCAGACTTTTTGTACTTTCAATTATTTCATTTTGTTCTAAAACAGATACAATAGGCTTATGGTAGCTAAAGTAACAAAGGAAAATGTTTGATTCAAATTTATCTAAGTATCGCGTAAAAACCACATCGATCGTCATTTTATATTTTGTAGTACTGAGTTTTCGATCATTGAACATATTTAAATTAGGTGTTTCATTTAGAAATTCAATTAGTGGTAGATTTTATCATCTGCAAAGTTAATATTGAAGTCTCCTCTTAAAATCATCGGTATATTATATTTTTCGCCAAATCCTTTTCGAGTATTTCAGAACCTTCTTTTGTATAAATCATCAAATTTTCGAATGAAAATTGTTGTGTCTGTCTCATAGATTTTCCAGGCGAAATATAAACGGTAACCATTAATATGTATTGTCCATTCTCGGAATCGCATCGAGCAATGCACAGTATATACACATTGAACTTTTCTCTAAATCCATTCAATTTCACTCATAAGATATACACAGTACTATACGTCAGCTGTATAGCTACAGATATATTGCTATAAGCATGTCGGTGACGCGAACGCACGAGATTTCACCCATACAAAAAGTGTCTAAGGTGAACAGCTCACTGCGCGTACGCCAGTCAGAGCATGTCGGTGAAGCGAACCCATAAGATTTTCCCCTACCAAAAAGTGCCCAACGCCTCTAAAGAAGTTTTCACTTCAAAAAGCTGCCATAATTGTTCGGAAGAGGACAAATATTTGTGCATGGTATTTCATTCTAAAAAAAAATAATAATAATAGTCATGATTGCTGCAACCATAGTAACTTTGCCCTGTGTGTTTGCAAATTAATCCTTTAACTTGCGCGATCGAATTAATTCGATCGAGCTAGTAAAACTGTGCACACTCGAAATTTTTCAAATGGAGTCGTATTTTATGCTGCTGTTATTTTCACACTCGAATATAAGCAAGAATTTAGAAACTCGAAATAAAGGATGCTTAACAAAGAAATTTTTTCCTACCATTAAAAGAAGCTGGCCTGCCGTCATTTTTATATTAATTACAAAATAACCCAATTTCTAACTGTAGTGGCAACTTTAAAAGCTACTTGAACAAATTTAATTTAGATCTGTCATCTTCCTGTGATTGTGATATTGGTGGTGAGTAAAATGTGCTCCTTCAGTTTTCCAAGTTTGAAACAGAACGATACATCCTAAGACTGGCTTTCAAGCAACTTTATATAAATTTGCCTCCGAATCTTTAACTACTTCTTTCCACCTGCAGTGCTTTTAAAAAGTTCTATAAATTTGTTGTAAATATTTGTACTCCTTCATAACCTCAAAGGATTTTTTCCTTCATTCCTTTGAAATGTGTTATTAATATTTACTTATGCGAGCCCCGTGTGATACTTTGTTGTGCGCCAAGATTTTATAATATTGTTTTAATATATATATATATATATATATATATATATATATATATTACAAAAAAGTATAGAAAGATAGTAGATAAATATTACAAAAAAGTATTCTTCATTTGCTAGACATCAGCATTTGAAAAACATATGTTCTTTATAAAAAAAAATAAAAAAATTCAGATGAAAAAGAAAAAAAAAGAAGCAAAAGTTTGTATAAAAACATATACAAAATTATCGTAGCGATACAAATGTAAAAAAAAAAAAATAGGGTAGCCCAAAATCTTTTGGAATTCTACGACTAACGGAATGTCATTTACCCAGTTGTACCACCAGCGTAAGAAAAAAAAATTCACAAGTTGTGACTTGCTGTGTTGAGCTAAAAGGAATAACAAAGGAAAGGAAAAAAAGAGTCGTTTCATGTGTATTAATTCAAAGATGGGCTTTGTGCTGCATCAAATTTTTCATATAAAAAAGAAAGTTTTAAATAATTTTTTTTAAAAATAAATACTGTTATTATTCTTATTATTTCAGTAGAAAAAGTATAAACAAATACTTTACATAAATATATGTTTTTCTTCAAACCAGTTAACATGATTAAAAAAAAAAAATTTCTATTTTTCGCAAAAACAAGTTTTTAAATGTGCTTTCTTTTTTAAAAAAAAAACTGTATTTGTGTAATAATGTGTAACGATAATGTAACCCGATATTTTGATAATTTTTCAATAAGTGGTCTTTAAGTGGTTAAGATTTTGCTGATATAGTGATTACGATGTTGAATTGTATTTTCAATTTGGAGTTAGCGTATTTTTGATGGTTTAAAGTATACATCAGGATGCATTATAATATACTATCTATTAAGTACTCTTAGAATACACTTTATACATATAATCTTGTAATACAGTAATTTTTACCACTTTGCTGTAGAATGTATGAAGAATGACCTTGAATGTTTTCTTTTCAGAGTAATCGGAACGTTATCTAATTCAAGGGATTTCGCAAGAGAATTTAAGTGTCCTCTTAAAAGTACCATGAATCCTCAAAAGAAGTGTGAAGTTTGGTGATGTGCATTAGTGAAGAGGAGGACAATTTTCCAAAAAGTAGGAAGCAGTTTTTTTTTTAAACTTTTGCCTAAAAAAAACAGGGCGCGGTCATTCCCAGTGCCGGTTTATTCATCGGGCACTTGGGACTGGCGTCCAGGAGCCCAAATAGGTTGGACTTCACCTGATTTTTGAAAATAAATTTTGATCCGCCAGTGCCAAGTGGGCTTGTATGTTCTACACCCGGACTCGAAATTAGCTCATACTGGCACTGGTCATCCTATCAATATTTATTCCACATATATAACGAATATAGCATCCAATGATTTGTAAACTCCTTATTGATCTAAATAGAGATTCACCTTACCAACAGATGGCGGCATCTTAATAATTCAATTATGAGGAAAAAGTTGATACGGATTTTAATATCTAAATTTTTTAGCAGGTTATTATTTATCAAACAATAAATCTTGTTTACGTATGTTTTACTTCAATTGTAATTTGAAGAAAAAAATCAGCATTTTTAGAATTCTATAAACTAAATTCTTTTTTCTACATACTGTATTTTACCTCAAAAGAATCATGAAAATGCATACCACATATACTGTCAACAAATATAGTCATATTAAATTTCTGATTGCTTTCAAAATTCATTCATGTTATTTTAAATTCTCCAAGAAATGTTACCGTTGAGAAATTGTAAAGTATTTTTTTTTTTAAATTACGTGGTGATTATTGTGATATTTTTTATTTCAGAATTAGGTTTATACTTTCCTTAATTTCATAATAAATCAGGAAGAACCAATAAATTTCTTTTATAATTTCACAAAATTTTATTACGTCGTGTAATGTAACTATTAGTCCTGTCGACTTCATGTTTTTTATTGAAGAACTTTATCAGATATTTCTTACTATCATTAGTCTGGTGGATTTAATAGGTATCATTATTAATTTGTAAATGAAAGAAAAAGTATCGCGTTCTGTGTTCAATATTAATCGTCATTAATCTCATTAGATGGCAGCACGTAATATTTAAAGTGTGCCTTGCTTAATCTGCAGAAGTTGATCCCGCACATGAAACATCCATCCATCTATGTAGCATATCATGATTAGCACTAAATAAAAATATAATTAAGGGGTCTTAGCATGAAGTTAAAGAACATGACCCAAATCTAGAAATTTTTTTAGGTATAACAGTACTCTAACATTATTATTATATTCTGGCTCCGATATCCTGTAGAGGGCACAACATATTTGATTACGTTAATCATTTCTACCCTGCTGGTTGATCCATTTTTCTGCTATAAAATGTTTCGTGTATTTTTTTCTTATATTGAAATGCTAAATGAGCTATCCCTCTTTTACATCTTAAAAAGATAAGCTATTAAAAAAATTTTTTTAAAAAAACACTATACTACAAACATATATGAATTACAATGTTGTACATTTTCATGAAATATGATGAATTTTACTGTCTCAAAATGTGCTTTGCCTGTAGTTCAGGCTGTTTCATTTGGCGAAGACTCTGTCCTAAATATTTAGCCGCTGTCTAGTTATATATTTTAACCTCTTTTACGCCGTCTGTGCGTTAAATATAGTTACAATTTTTAAATCTGTATGAGGAAGAGAGTTATTATATTTCTATTATCAATGCACTTAACATTATCTTTTGTTAGATTTTATTCATTTTGTTACACTTACTATTTACATTTTATTTATTGAGGTTATTTATTCGAGTTATATGTTATTCTAAGCTTAAGAAAAAAATTGTATACTTCTAGAGCTACAACCTTTCATTATGAAAGTCACTTCTTTCAAATAAACAGTATTTTGATATATATAGAAGTCTAATTTTTTCTTTGCTCATGTTTTTTTTTTCGGAGTTCTCATTTTTATAACCGGCGTATAACGCGCACTTATATAAATTTCGATCTTTTTTACGTTCAAAGTGCGCGTTATACGCCGGATTTTACGGTAGTTATTCTTCGCCAATTCTTATAATGTATAGACTAGAATATTTTACGAACACTTCTAAGTGTTTCAAACAAATGGAAAAAATATTTTGAATCAAGTACTTATGCTTCTATCTAAAGAGTAAGACTTTTAATAAATAAGTAAAGAGGTTATGTGTTTTTATCTTAACAATATTCATTTAAAGTGCATCACGTTTCAATAAATAAATGTATATTTAATATTTTTAGAAAACTGATTAAAACATTGTCAAAAATATTTTTGTTTGTTTCATGAATGTAAATTCTAATATGAATGTGTTAGGATGAATCGTGGATATATGAAGAGGAGGGAAGAGCTATTATCAATCTGAACCTACATATGCGGAAAAGATGTTGTATGATTTGAAGATAAAAAAAAAATCATTTCAAAATTTAACATTGCCTCACAAGGTTGGAATTTTCGAAAAAAATGATAAAAGGCTTAAATTTGGCAAAAGGATTTTAAACTCAAAGTAAATTATTTTTCTACAATACAAATAACCGAAAATAGAGATTATTGATAATGAATACTGTATATAAAGCAGGGTTGTCAAACTCTCGCGTCGCATGCCGCCCACAACAACATTTTTGCGGCCCGGTCAGTATATCGGCACACAGTAATATATAATAAAATATAAAAATTTCTCTCGAAATAGGAAAGGTAGTATCAGAGATGTCAAGTGTCAGCACGTAAACATTAAATTTTTCTTGTTATTTTATTTATATTTATCAAATGTATTATTCGAAATAAACTAACATTTCTATTTTTTTTCTTTTGCGGCTTACCTAAATTTTAAACCTTTTTTGTTTGGCCAAGTTAGCCTTTGAGTTTGACACCCTTAGTGTAGAGTAATGATCTTCAAACTGTGTTCCACAGAACCCTGGGGTTCCATGAGGCCTACTCAGTGTTTGAAACTATAGTGTTTAGATGTCATAGTAAAAAAAGAAATATCTGATTATAAAATTATTATATTATTCGTTTTTATAAAATGTTCCGTTATTTAACAAAATTCTTCTTTAATGAAAAAGTCTAAGGCGTCATGGGTCTTTTTTTCTTCATTAATATTTATTTTTTTCTCTCTAGATTTGGAAAACAAGAATGCTAACGCATCATTGGCGGAGTATGATGCATTTGTACGTTGCCAAGTTTTTTTCTTCTATTTTCTTATTGCTTTCGAAAGGTACTTTGAAAGGAATTCTTTTCAAGCATGACTTTATTTCAGCAAAAAAAAAAAAAAAAAACTGCCAAGTTTCCAAGAAAAGACATTTGTTTCAAGAAAATTATTATTAATGCTCTAAAATATTGGTAGTAATGATTGTGAAAAGTGCAGGGGGCACTCCTCAATGAAATGGATCTTTGAACTTCGATAAGCTTAAACCTTAATATCAAATTCTAGAAAAGTTTGAAAAAAGATCAAATCGTTTATTAACACCGAATGAAGAATCTTGGAGATTCATTTTCATCAACAGTTATGAACATTAAAAGAAAAAAATTTCTTAAAACATTTCGAAGTTAATGCTGCAAAAATGAGAAGACCTTCAAATATTATTAGAAAAAATAAATCTTGAATTATCTTTTTATTACCATCCACATTTTTTTCTTTATAATTATACATTTATTATATAATGAGACATTTTTGTTTACCATTATTGTAAATAAAATAACTGTGCCGTTAAAATTTCATATTTATTATTGTTATTTTGCTTTGAGACATTATAATGTTCTGAAAGACATATTTAAAATGCTTTTGTGAAGGTTTTTCATAGATTTAAATTACTTCTTGAGGAAATATTCTGCATTAGAATCTTTGTTTAAACTCACTTGAAGTTCATTTGTCCTGTAAAATCTATTTAGAATTTTTAGAATCATAATTAATTTGTACCTATTTCCAATGGAGTATTTTGAATTATTTTATATTCTTTTATGAAGTTTAATTGAATCACATGACCATGTGTAAATACTAATGTATTTAACTCGTTGTAACAAAAAAATTAAGACTTATGTAATTAAATATCTACTTAAATGTAAAATATTCATATTCAGCGTTACATTCTTACAAAATGTAGAAACTTTGTGTCTTCCTAAAAATGCCTGCAAGTAATTCTAAACAGATTTGAGTATTTTAGTACAGTTCTTTTAAGTTTTCTCGAGATTGATTATATTAAATGAACTAAAAACATATGCATGTAAGTTCTGTTTTAAGATCTTATTTTGAAATGCATGTTATTATAATGTTCTCCCTGAAGTATAAAATTCAAACCTTCAAAAAGAAGGAAGAACAACTATATAATTTTGCAATTTATATTTTGCTCATATATTTACGACAAACTATTGTAACTTATTTTTACAAAATTTGATAATGTTTGAATTAAATTAGTTTTTATATTAATGGTTTTATGTATAACCCCCATTTACTTAATATTGTTGTATTTTTTGTTCTCCATTCTTCATCTTTGTGTTTGTTTGAAAATAATATTAATTAAGTAGGATTACATGTTATAAGTTAACATTTCACATCTCTGTAAACTTCAGACATCTGCCTGGAACCAGAGAAAAGTATTTTAATGAGTTATACATCGTGCATGTTATACAGTTGAGTTGCAGATGTTTTTTTCTTTTTCTTCAGAACAGCTTTACAGTTTATTTTTAAGAAAAACAGCTGCCTTATTTTTGATAGCATAAATCTACAAAATATATGGATTCAGGGTATATATGCTTCATGTATGTGAACTTTATAATTCGTTCTATTTGTAAATATATTTATGTTAGGGGCTTTTTTTGTAAGAAATAAGTTGTACTTTTAATATGTACCAAACTTTTTTTAAATTACTTTTTTAGCTACTCTATCTATACGAGTTGGTATTTTAAGGTGTTCTTACACATTTTAAAATAAAATTTTGCTATATTTTAAACTGCTAAGAGCTAAGAAAGTAGCATAATATTTAAGTCTGCAGATTGCGTATGTGTAATTTTAAAAAAATATTTTTTTTTTAAATCATGTGTACCAATAATTATTTTCAGCTTCTTTGTGATATTCGTTTAATTTTAATTAGTCCAATATTTCTTTTAAAATTTACTTTTAAAATAATTGTTTAAACATGCCTCAAGAATTAGCATACTGTTCTGTTTAGCATGGGTGAGATTCCCCACCCCCAAAAAGTGTTATTTAAAAACATAAGATTTTGACTCGAACAAAAAAAGTAATGAATAATTTCCTCAAACTTTTATCACTTCATTGCTACTCAGTTTATTCTTGTGATTATTCAAAACAGGGTAATTTTTACAACATGTGACATGAATGTGGAGCAGACATCGATAATTTTTAATCTTGGATTTAAAACATTGTTCCTCAATGCCATATCTTCAAGGAATTTTTTTCAAGATTAATACTTATATTCTTATAACCCCAATAAGATTATAACAAGCTTCTACAAATCATTTTTCAATAAAACATTGCTTTTTTATATTATTGTCGCATTTGAATCTGTATAGTGTTTACCTCCAAAAATTACAACTAAACAGTTAAAAAAATAACGCTTCGTATCTTAATTTCATAACGGAATTAAAAAATTCATTGCTGTTGAATTAAAAAGATGAGTGAAACAAGTATAAATAGAAAACCTAATAATTCAACAGAAGAATATTGTCTTATTTCATTTTATATTTTGTTAAAGTATAAACTCATATAAAAACGCATTTTTAGATATTTCAAAGTTTATTAAGTTTAATTTATGCGTAAGACTTAATTCATGCACGAGCTCATAGCATAACTGATGCATTTACATTATAATGTGATAAACATCAATGTTGTATTCGATGTGATTTTTGCAAATTAACACAATGCTTTGTATCATACTTTAATAATTGTAATAAAGTATTATTTTGATGCAAAATTGCACAAGTGTATTTTATTTGTATTTGAATGAGCTTGTAATTTACAATACAGTTGAACTTTCATGATTTGCATATAAATGTTTGGTACATTTTATGTAAAAAGTATATTATATAATATTTAAAAGGAACACATCACAATCTATTTCTAGATGACTCGACAATTTCAAATAAAAATATTGTTTTACAACTTTTCTTACAAAACAATCTATTAGGAAATATACTAAAAAATAGAGTAATGACACATTATCACAAACCTGTCCATACAGAGCTTTTTTACAATTTTCTTTCAGGTACTTATAACACATAACGTTTTGTTTCGAAAATATATCTATATCTACCCTTAAATCTATGTAATATAAAATACATCTATCTACCTTTATTACCTCAGCGATCGGCAGATTTTTGGTGAGAGAAGAGCCAAATTGTGTTAGTAAAACAACATAACAAAGTAACCAAGACACTTATATGCATATTCGTATGTTCCCAGGTGGGAAGATCCATGCTTAAATTAATATTTTTAACATTACTCAAGTAAAGTTTTACACACGATAACATTTTCAGTCTTACGAAACCAATAACTGTCGTAGTCATTTTTATTTCTGCGGCTCAAAGCAAGAATAAAAAATTTCAAAATATCATAATGTTGGGAGTTAAACTTCCTAAACTTAAAAAAAACTGTACTAATAACACTTAAATACTTAGTTCTGAAATGTTTTGCTTCCATTAACAATTAAAATTGACTTTGATGTTTCTTGCACATAAAAATCGCAAGTGACGTCAATTTTTTATCAAATTGACGTTAATTATTTTTGCAGAAAGCAATCCAGTTTTAAGTAACCTTAATTTAAAAACTAACGGTCACACACGATGCGGGCTCACCATGTTTGTATCTTTAGATATACATGAGGACCCTGATTTATCGAATGTTTGTCTTTCCCCAGTTAAAATGAAGACAAAAACTACTTAACGAACTATTTCACCAGCTGAAATTTTTTTTTAGTTTGTGGATTGGAAAAAATTGTATTATTTTTTTCAAATGGCATAGCTTTTTTATCCGGAACAGAAAAAGACATTCCTTAAAAGCAGAATATTTTAGCGGGAAAGACCATTGTGGAAGATTAGAACCTGCGACGCTCGGATCCATAGCCCAGTAACATGAGCACAAAATAGAAGTGATCACCCCTGTCCGGAAGCTGTTACTGGCTTACTTAGATACCGCCACAGTACTCCTCCACCAGTGAGTTGATGGTATGGTGAACGAACGAGATATTTGTTGTTATGGGGAGCGTAGGAGTTGTTACTATTGCGTCAAGTGAGCCTGACGACTTTACTGCGTCGAGTGGGTCCGACGATTTTGCTTGCTCTTCTTGCGGGTAGAGGGCGCCAGGGCACATCAGAGGGTTTGTATTTTTCTTTTCAGCCAAGGTCACCAATGTGGAGATTAGAACCCGCGACGCTCGGATCCATAGCCCAGTAACATGGCCACTAGACAGAAGGGATCACCCCTGTCCGGAGGCTGTTACTGGCTTACTTAGATACCGCCACACCATTTTTGATTTTACAGGTGCAGATGACTCTTGAGTGCAGCTTATATTGTGAGTCTTGAGTAGGACAGGAATTTCCTTTGTTTATATCAGCCCAATCCACGACACAGGGGATGTTTTAAAATTTTAATGATTATGACATTTGATGACTAATCTGTCCAACTAACATTGAGGAAATTGTTGATTAGTTGGAGCCAATGGATAGCGATTCTAATGCAGAAATGGATAATGAAACTCCTATCAAAATTGTTACATTTTCTAATGTTTTACATTATTTGGAAACTGTGAAAATGTACCTCATATAGCACGATAAAAATGAGACGGTATTTTTTTTCGCTGCAATGAGTCAAAAAAAAAAAAAAACTCTTGAGACTCAGGAATCAAAAAGAATTTCAAACATCTACTAGTCAGTATTTTAAAATTCGAAATTACCTGAGACGTAATAATTAATTGATAGTACCTTTACTGTTGTTTAAAAAGTGTGCTATTTCTAACTATGTATATTTTTTGGGTAGCTGCTTACAGAATTTTCAATAGGTAAATGTAAAAAAAAGAATTTTATTTTTTTTGACCATTAATATAACGAATAATCCTGAATTAACGAACAAAATGTTCGGTTCCGATGAATTCGTCTAATCGGGATCGGACTGAATATGAAATTTTGAGGTAAAAAAAAAACCATGTTCAAGATTATACACTATCTGGCCAAAAGTATCCGGACACCTCTTAAAAAACTGATTCTGGCGAGTGAATCACTTTGATAAGTACTTGAAAGCTATAAAAGTGTTGGTAGTGGTTTGTCAGATGGTATTTATGCGTTTGAGAGGCAATGAGTAAGTCAAAGGAGCTTAGTGAGTTTGATCGTGGCAGTATAGTGGGAGGCCACCTTTGTGGGAAATCAGTTCGTGAGATTGCGGACATTCTACAAAAGCCTAAATCTACTGTGAGTGATGTAATTGTGAAGTGGAAATGTTGAGGCAGTGAAATGGCAGAAAAACGAACCGGCAGGCCGAAAATAGTACTTGGTGAACGCAGCCGCAGTACTCTGAAAAGAGTAGTGAAACAAAATCGCAAGTCCTCGTTGGTGGAAATTTCTCAGGAGTTCCAAAGTTCATCAGAAATTACTGTTAGCAGCAGGACTGTCCGTCGAGAGTTACAAAACTTGGGATTTCATGGTCGTGCAGCCGCTCACAAGCCAAACATCACTCCACAGAAGGCGAAGCATCGATTGCAATTGTGTTGAGCTCACCGTCATTGGACTGTGGACATGTGGAAAACTGTTCTTTGGAGTGATGAATCTCACATTACAGTCTGGCAGTCGGATGGACGTGTCTTGGGTTTGGCGGATGCCCGGCGAACGTTTCTTTAGTGACTGCATTGTGCCGACTGTTAAGTTTGGTGGAGGAAGCATAATGGTGTAGGGGTTTTTCTCGTGGTTTGGCCTGGGTCCGTTAGATCCTGTGATTGGAAACATGAACTCTGAGATGTATGTGGACATTCTAGACAATGCTGCACTCCCAACACTATGGCAATATTTCGGGGAAGGCCCATTTCTCTTCCAGCAGGATAACTACTCCATTCACACATCGAGGATTGCACAGACATGGTTTGAGGAAATGGGCGTTCAAAAACTGGACTGGCTTCCTCAGAGCCCCGATCTAATTCACATAAAACACCTTTGGGACGAAATAGAGAGCAGATTACGTAGCCAGCCAAATCGACCATCCTCACTGCAAGCACTCACTTCAGCTGTGATGGACGCCTGTAAGGCAATTCCTATGGTCACCTATCAAAAATTGGTGGAAAGTTTTCCCAAACGTGTGCAGGTTGTTATCCATGAAAAAGAGGGACCAATATCATATTAATATGTGTCTCAGGACGCTCTATGTCCATACCACTGGGTGTCCGGATACTTTTGGCTAGATAGTATATTTTAATATTTAGAAGTAACTTCGATTTTACATTGCTTTTGACAGGTTTGGTTTCTCTGTCAATTAGTTTTTTTCAGTTTAGGTCATGAGTGCTAATTTTCATTTAAGGTATCCGACTGGTTGCGACAACTTTTTTTTTAAAGAAGGTGATATGGGGATTTTTGTTGTTGTTATTTTTAGATTTGTTTAGTGCATTTTAAGAAAAAGGTGCTAAAATTAAGAAGAGAAAAATAAATTCTAATTACTAAAATGTGAATAAATAGGTAAAAATTGACAAGAAATAGCATAAACGCGGCCCATTCTGCACCAAAGGTTTATGAACAAATTTTCAATCTCTATATTATTCAATTTTGAATTGACTTTCAGGATAAGAAATATTTTCTTTTTTACAAAAACCAAAGCACTTTATCTCGGTTATTATATGAAAATGCTTAAAAAAACAGTGATTATATTCACATAAGGGACTGTAAATTTTGTAATAAAGCAGTGATTGATAAATCTGATGGTTAAAACAATTCTACTATTATACAGTGAATTATGCTCATTAAAATTTCAGTGAATTATGTTCAAAACTTTTTTAGCAATCGCTGACTCCGTTTGATTATTTTCAAAAAATCACATTTCGAGTAAAACGCCTTTAAAGTATAGCATTTTGCTTAAAGTAATGGCATTTGTTTTAATTAAAACACTTGTAGTTTTTGTTCTAGTAAACGGAAAATGATGAACTTGGTATTTTCATAAAGCTAATAAGATGGCCATAAAATTTTTTGCCCATAATCAATTTTTGGCAAAATTCACAGTTTTAGGGTAGTCGGATACCTTAAGCTGCTTCTTAGTTTTTACTTATTTGATTCATTTAAGGAAATAGAGAGTCACATACTGTGAGAACAGTACATGTTAGTTTTATTGTTAAAATTGGCTGGGTGGCGTAGTTGGTTTGGCGCTGGTCTTGTACGCCTTAGAATCCGGGTTTGACCCCCGCTCAAGTAGGTGGAGTTTCATGATGCAGAAAATCGACAGCGTCTCCCTGTGTCTTATGATTATGTGGCATACAAAAGGTCCCTTGAGTGCCTGTTTGGCTTGGGGGCCCTCGACAAAATTAAATTGCTAGAAATAGTTCATATCGTCATTCCTCTGGGGAGGAAACTCCCTTTCCTCACTCTTTATTTATTTATTTATTTTACTCTAGCGCTTTTCTTCCTTTATATTTCTTTTTTAAAAAATGGGGGAGAATGTCTTAAATGAATAATCCTCCTTCCGATGCTGAATCCTTTTTTTCTTTAAACTAAAGGACAAATTAAGAGGAAAAAGTATCATTTAATGAATTTGTAAGAGTGCTGGAATAATGTATATCCTTCCCTTCCCTTCTCTTACATCCTTTATGTTATTATTATTGTTTTGTATATTTGTATTATGTATACGTACACGTATGCATATTGTGCAGTTTCCTTCGTCGTGCATTTCCTCCATTGGTATCTCCTATATGGTGCTATGAAGTAAAACCAGTTCTCGGGAATGTCTTAGGACTGCAATGGTAAAAATACCAAATCGCAGCCCCATTGAAAAAAAAAGAAGTTTTATTATTATCATTCTTATCGCGCCACAAGTTTTATACTATTCCATATATGAAATTTCATTACTTCTATTTTAGACAGTTGAGTGTTTCATAGATGTCTAGTTCTGCTAATAATTTAAATTGGATTTCCTTTGTAAAATGCAGGTAAATATTTTTAATAGATAATTATGAAGGAAAGTAAGAAAGGGGAAGGAACAATTTTTTGCAGAAACAATCATTTTTTTTCCCGATAATGCAAGAGGTATGAGTATGAAGATCCATAAAGGCTTACGCAAAAAAGCCTCACGGTCTGCTGATCCTTGTTCTACATTTTTGAGATAATCAAAAGAATATATAACCTAATTGTAATCAGTTTCTCAGTTGGCTAAAATAAGTTGATTCACGCGTAAACATTTTTACGAACAATCTATGTAGTGAATCAACACAGCGAGAATATAAATAATCTTACACAAACTCATGGGTTAGAGCAAATAACATCTGTAAATTCAAATACCCTTATGCAAACCCAGCTTGTTTCAACAGCTCTATTCTTTCCCTATTAGTCTTAACAACACCCAATAGGGGACTAAGTTGAATGGAACAGCTGCGTTCAACCAATTTCCAAGAGTCCTCTATAAGGTGACCCCTGTTAACTTTCCATTATAGTGATGTTCATTAATACTGAAAAAAGTAGGTCAAATTACTGAGATAGAAAAGACGAAAGCATCTGAGCAGTTTCCCCTTGAAGGATTTATTGTTTCAAGAACACTCGTATATTTAACATTTAATGCAGCGCTTCTCAAACTGTGTGTGTGGGGGGGGGGGGGATAGCTCTACTAGTGGGCGCGAGCATACTGAAAAGTCGAAAACAAAAGCTTATTTAAAAAAATTATTCATTTGCTCAAAGTAAGCAAACAAAATACATTCTGACATAATAAAAAATAAACACACACTTACACTGATGTAATACACTTATGAATGTGATATAATACACTTATGAATGTGATATAATACACTTAAAAAATGTGACTTTATACACTTAAAATGTATTTTATATAATTAATTTAACAATCCTTACAAACTACAACATTAATAATTAAGAATGATCCCAAGGGCTTGTCACATTTGTTAAATTTCTTCAAAAATTAACACTTACCTTGTGAGATCCACTTTATAAATTTCAGTTTATTATGTTAAAAGCAAAACAATTATTTTTAAATTTATTATTTTGTTTACGTGAATTTATTTATCATTGTTTAATTTTTTGTCACCGTGAACTGAACGATATTGAAAAAGTATATTATTTTGTACGCTGTGGCAACAAGGAAGTGCTCGTTCTGTTTTGTTTAATTAACAGTATTCCATGAAAAAATTATTTATAACTAGGTGAGTCTTGGACTCTAGTTGGCATGTTAATTTGTGAAATAAATGAGATTTGGCAGTATTAATAGTTTGGAGTATTAATTTTCAATACAAGAAACTTTTATTTTTATTTTTACGACATACCTTGATAATTTGTACGGTTTATATTTAATCCCTTAACTGCCGATTAAAATTTACGTGATTCGCTCCTCAATGCCACCGTTTTCTACGTAGGCGCGTGAATTTGACGTATTGGGAAAGGCGGGGGGGGGGGGAGAAAAGGAATAAATTAGCTAATCCTGTGACATAGGTAAATCATTCGCAAACACTGTCAAGGTCCTTTTATTGCATTCCCAAAGCCTTCGGAATAATTTGATGGATAGCAGTGCACAGAAAAGATTGTACTTCGGAAAGACACATATATCCGTCTGGGGCAATTAACGCTTTGGCTGAGCGAAACTTTCATATATGTTGTTGGCACTTAAAGAGGTTAAAGTCGTACTGTAGCTTTAGAGCCAAAATATAGTATTATTGAACTAAATACATAGTTATTGTATGGAAACTGAGAAGGGGTGGTGGTGATGAAAATTATGATTGAATACTGGGTCGCAAATAGTGTAACTCTGAGTAGCACTGATTTAAATTGATATTGTTTTGTATTTAGATTTTTTTTCACTTATCTAGCAATTACTTTATCTTAAAATTTAGAGAGCAAAAATTGAGCAATAAAATAAATTTCAAAAAAGAGTTGTCGCTGGTGAAGTTGGAGACGCTGAATTAACATACATTATAATAAAATCAACTTTATTTTTCTTTCAGTTTTTCTATAATAGAGTGTTATTTAAAATAAGGGAGAGGGGTCAACCTAATTATTCTAAATATCTTTTACATTTAATTATATATATATATAAATCACTTATCTCTTTTACTAAGATCCCACATAATGGTACTAATCCTGGCGACTTTACTTGTTCTGTAAGACACACACACACACACACACACACAAGCCTCTTCCTGAAACTCCAAAGGTTTCGATTATGAACTCTAATAATCTAAATTCCGTCGCAGCCTAACGACCATCCACTATACTCTCACTTCGCTAGAGTTTAAATATATATATATATATAGCAACTTCTATTAGCAAAAATCATGGTTCTTCTGAGGGAAGTGATTTTATAAACATACAGCAGTTAAGAAATACTTTTCCCAAGAGGATTAGTAAAAGACCTGGATAGGATTCGTAACAGTTTCTGAAATCTCATATTTTTACTCGTATACGTGCAAACACGCGTATTTTTTAAGCATATACTACAGTGCTTCTAAAACTTTCAATATTTGCGAACCAATTTTCAATCATAATTTTCATCGCCCCCCCCCCATACAATAACAGTGTATTGAATGCAATAAAAATGTTCTTTGACACTTAAAAATTACAATACGACTTTAATTATAAGCCATACAAATTATCAAGATAAGTATTAAATTTTGTATATGACAAGCCCATGGGAAGCACTAGTAATTAATATAATCTTATTTTTAATGTAATATTGATAAATTAACTAAAACACAAAAACGTTTTACTGTATTTATACATTTAAAGTATATTATATAATTGTAAATGTGTATTTAATGTTTTATGTCAGAATGTATTTAGTTTTGCTTCCCTTCAGTTTTAATACTTATTTTAAATCTTTTATTTTCAATTTTTCAATATGCTCATGCCCCCCCCCCAGGAGGACACGTCCCACAGTTTGAGAATCGCTGGTATACTATCAAATTACTGAAATGGGTTAACAGTGAGTGCCCATTTCAAAAAAAAGATATTTCACCATTGCAATTTATTAAAATTTTATGTTATATATTTTTTAAAGAATATAAAAAATGAATTACATTTTAATTAATAAATTATATTTAAAAATTAATGTAACCATGCTTGATTCGCTCACTTGCTATAAAGTGTGCGTTTAGAGGAAAATGTTTCAAAAGCGCTAAGCGCATATTTCCGTGCTTTGTTCGTTCGAATGCACACCTCGGCAACTTTTATGGTGTCCGGCATGAAATCACGCTATGAATCACGGCATTTCCGGCATGAAATGGTGGCCGCAGTAGCCAAGTGGTCAAGGTATCGGATCATGGCTAGCGTGTCATAAGTTCGAGCTCAGTACCACTGAAGACCCGCCGTGTAAGAGAGCGATGCACATTAAATCTGTCGAGAGCTCAAACGTCCTCCCGTTGGTGTGGTGTAGTAGTTAGGAGAGGTGGTGCCAGCTCAGGTGTCGTCCGCGTCACTTGACCATGGTTCAAAATTATGCGGTCTGTCGCCAAAAGCCCTTGTGTAGCTGAACAGTGTGACGTTACTATCCACTCACTCACTTCGGCATGAAATTACGCTATGGAAACTGAAAGGGAATACCATATCTCGCCCATTAGTTCTTTTTTTGTTCCACTTCATAGTTCTCTTTTGTGGCCGCGGTAGCCTAGTGGTCAAGGAAACGGACTATGATTGGCGTGACATGAGTTCGAGCCCAGTACCGCTGAAGATCCGCCGTGTAGAAAACGCCGATGCACGTTAAACATGTTGGGGCTCAAATTTAAATTTAGCAGGTATGTGTGTGTGTTTCTTTCGTTGAATAAAGTTCAATTTCTACGGAAGAGATAAAATGCGTTATAGATATTAAAAAAATCTCGTTTTTGAATTATTACATCTTGGTGCGACGTTGTTTAACTTTAAATCCAGGTTCATCTTAACTACATTTGCATTACTATGATTGTTAATCTTTCTATGAAATAAGACTCTTCTCTCTCTCTCTCTCTTCTTCTCTCTCTCTCTTTAGAATTTAATACAATTTAATTTATTTATGAGCTTAAGAACGATAAGGAACTACACAAAATAAAACCACTTATCTGAAAGACGAGAGTGATCCAGGGCTCCATGCTTCTATTCTAGTTTGTTTTTCTCTCTCTGTCTTTACGTGTCGTGATTTTCAGCCATTAAAAACTCCACCGCGTCACTCCAATATCATTGTGCCGAACTCTTTTCTTCTATTGAGTCTAATTCGCTGATTGGGTGAGCATTCATGCTGAAAGATACAATTAAACTGTTTATGGGTTCAACGAACACAAGGGGTGCTAGTGACGCACCCTTCTTAAGGAATTTCCGACATCTTGTCAACAAGGGAAGGAACAAAAATCACAAAATAATAGAGACCATATACAACATACTTGAGCCCCGTATCAATCTACAGACTTTAAATTTGGAAGATGTGTTACTTTTGTCGACTCCCAAGGATTATAGGGGTAGGGTTTGTGGGGCGTTACAGATAAAAGTTTCCGTTTATAGACTATAAGATTTACAGACTTTTTGGTAAAAATGTTTCCTTCGTTCAGTAGAGATCCGCTAAAAATGTGTTTTGATGAAATCAAGAAATACGGAGACGTAAAGGATAAATATGCCTTTCCGTTTCAGAAATTAAAACCCTATCCGTTTTAAATCAATAGATGGGGATAATAAGAATATTTTTAAATAAAACTGAAAACTTAATCTTAGGACTTAGATATCAATAATATAAAAACAATATATAGCCATACAACATCATGAAATACCCAGTAAAATAAGTGGTAACAACTGATATATGTATAGAATTTTTCTTTAATTTTGACGACATCTTTTGAATCAACTCTTTTAAAATATTAGCAACTGTTTTTTTTATTTCAAGGAAAAGAAAACCTTTTTTGAATTTTTAAAAATATTATTTATCTAATTTTTTAAGTTTTTTTTTCCGTCCATCATTCACATTGTAGAATCTTTGCGTGGATACTTCGGTTTATTGCTGTGGTATACAGAACTAAAAATTTTATAAAAAACTAGTATTGATCTCTGTGAACATTATTTAAATATACTGTGTCCATATTTTCTCCTTTCGAAACATTTTTAGAAAATTTTCACAAGTTTTTCAAACATTTTATTTGTTTTTTATAGAAATTTTGGTGGTTAATAATGAAGTCTGATAACTACGGTCTAAGTATTGCTAATTGTGCATCCAAAAGCTTCAAAATGGATTTAAAAATAATAATATAAGTAAGAAAATTTGTAAATTCATAGTTCTATATAAGTTACCAATATGTTTAAGTATTTCACTGAATCAAAATATTCTAAGATGCATATTATAAAGCTCATTTTGTTCTTTATGAATAAAAATATATCTACGATGTTTACAAATAAATAAAATATTACAGAATGTTCAAAAGGACCAAAAAGTAGTCTAAGGAAAATTAAATTATAACAGATAAAAACTGAAGAAGATAATCTAATAAAGGATCGTTCTTTTCGCCATGAGAACTGTGGTCAAAATTTTATACGCAGGCATAAAATGCTACAATGATTATGAAGCTGATCTTTAAAAAGTGCTGTGACGTTTTTGCGTCACACATCAGAAAAATCTACTTCTTTTTGTGGATAGGATAACAGCGTTCCTATGCACTCGTGCACCCTTAAATATAGTGGGGTCTTGTCTTCTTTCATCGCCCCAGCGACATATGACCATGAAACAAACCCAACGGCTGGACATACGTGCGAGCCGGAAACTCTGAGGGTAATTGGAGGTGTCAGAAAGAAATCGCCCCTACCCCAGGGCTATAGAGTGGAGGGGATTTCGTTGAAGAACACCGAAAAGAACGTTGTGTGATTTCCTTCTCACAAATAGCCTTAATGAAATAATCAAGATTATGAATAACTTCATTATTCATGTATATACTGCAGTGCTTCTCAAACTTTCAACATTCGCGACCCAATATTCAATCATAATTTTCATCGCGCCCCCTCCATACAACAACAATGTATTGAAAGCTACAATACGAATTTAACCTCTTAAGTGACACGGCGTATATATAAACGTCTCGCTCAGCCAAACATTAATTTTCTGGACGTATATATACGTCTTTCCGAAATACGATCTTTTCTGTGCAATGCTATCCCTAAAATTATTCCGAAGGCTTTGGAATGGAATAAAAGAACCTTGACAGTGTTTGCGAAGGAATTACTTATTTCAGAGGATTTGCTCCCCCCCCCCCCTCATCTCTCCAAAAAACATCATATTCACGCGTCTACGTGGAAAATGTTGGCATTGGGAGCGAATCGCGTAACTTTTAATCGGCAGTTAAGGGATTAATTATAAAACGTACAAATTATCAAGATAAGTGTTAATACAAGCCCATGGGGTCACTGGTAATTACAAAACTTGTTGTTAACTTAGTAATGTTAAACTAATCATAAAATACATTGTATATAGAGTACTGATACATTTATAAGAGTATTATATCAGTGTAAATATGTATTTTATTTTTTAATTATGTCAGAATGTATTTTGTTTGTTTACTATCAGTAAATTAATATTTTTTAAATAATGTTTTGTTTTTGACTTTCAATATGCTCGCGCCCCCCTCGCAGAGTTATCACGCCCCTTAAGGGGGACGCGCCCCACAGTTTGAGAAGCACTGATATACTGTAATTAATATCTGTGAAGTAAATAAACCAAATATTTAATTTCCTAACTCTCTCACGCTACCATTAATGTTCTCAAAAATCACAGTGCTAATATTTTGAAAAAAATATTTGAGTTTCACACTTATTTCATTCTTTGTATAATTTTATTTTACCATAACACGGAGGAGGACAATTTTTGTTTTAGCTCGAGAATCATATTGCGGGAACGGAGAATACAGGAGGGTCACGCCTTTTTAAAATGATTGCAAGGACTGACTTTGCATCTCAGAAAATGTATAAATTGTACCATATAAAAATCAATAAATATACGTTAAACAAAAAAAATAGGCATTTTATTCATTTTATGGGCTATTTCATATCTATAGCTGCACACACACATACACATACATCAGTGGCGCAAACAAGGAGGGTGTCCTGGGGGTCCGGACACCCCCCAAAAGCCCTTGAGTTTTTTTCGATTGATGATTATCCTATGTATATATATAACGTAACATTTAATCAAACATTTCAAAAAACAATTTATTTTATTAATTAATGCTAATTATTAATTAAAAAAACTCTTCACGGGCCGCTAATTGCCATCCCTGCCATAACATAAATAACTATCGTCCAAAATTGTAAAAATTAAATTTTATATTGGAGCTGATTGTTGCTCAGTTAAGCAGATTTCAATGTACTTTTCAACACAAGCCTTTAAATATCTTTAAAGCTTACAAAAAAAATGGTACAATTGATTTACCGTAAAATCCGGCGTATAACGCGTACTTTTAACACAAAAAATAAGACTGAAATTTACGGGTAAGGGTTATAAGCCGGGTATAAAAACGACTTCCGAAATAAAAAGAAATTATCATAAGAAAAATTAAACTTCTACATAGATCGAAATGTTATGTAGAGTTGTCAAGAATGAATGACCCGATTACAAATTTTAATTTTTCCCAGATGAATAAGCACAAAACGATAATTAGGATATCATTGTAAAGATACAATATGCAATATTTTTCGTACATAATGTTTCTTGATGTAAAGCAAATACTAGTGGATTGAAAAAATGATCATTTTGCATAGCTTCATCCGTATAAATGCAATAATTTAGACGTTCCAACTCGTCACTATGATTCAATGCTTGCACGGTCTACAATTTATAATGCTTAAAAAAAATGCAATTTTTTTTTCAACGCAGTCCATATACAGTATACTGAAGTAAGACAAAAGTTCATGACTAGAAAGAATCGTTTATTTCTTTGGACTGCGTATATAAAAGTCTCTCGCACTCTTTCAACATTATCTGGCGAACAACCTGGTCGCCTTGGACTTATGCCTCAACATAAGCATTCAGTTTCCTCTGTAACTATTTATACCATCTTCTTATACTTTTAGATGTCAGTGCATTTTTATGGTACTTTCTCCGAAATTCACGTTGAGCCGTGATTACTTTTTGCAAACGAGAGCACGCAAAACACCTTCTCCTTCTGCGACGCCATTTCCACTTCTGTTCACGATTTCAAAAACATCTTGATTACAACATTGTTGCAACCTATTGGACAAAAGCAATGTTAAAAACTCGAAATTTCATTTTGTATCCTTACAATGGGATATTGATTATAATTTTCTGTTTATTCAGCTGGAAATTATTAAAATTTGTAATCGGGTCAATCATTTCTGAGAACCCTGTATATTTGAAACAAAAATGACATACTTAACGAAGTTAGAGGGTTCTGATTCTAATATTACACTATTTTTCTAAATCCTGGAATAATAAGTCGAATAAATGACTTAAGAAAACATACGAGCATAGTACCCGCACACTTCTGGTTCCTTTGTAAAAAAAAAGAGGTGCGCATTATACAGCGAATATACCTAAAAATTAAAAAATGCAACTTGAAAGTATGGGTACGTGTTGTATGTCGGTGCGCGTACTCGCCGGATTTTAAGGTAATTTCACTTTCACAGTTTCCGGAACTATTGACAATGATACTTAACTTGAAGGAAGTGACGCATTATTAAAATCAAGGCTCTGATTTTCACCTTTCAGGCTTTTATTATAAACTATACTTTGTCAAATAATAAATATAGTATTCCATACTGTAATGGAAAAGATATTTTTCAGAGTTCGCCATCTCCACGTGAATTAGCATACACGCTCAACCACTTTTATTTCTTCGAACTTCGCGCTTGTTTCAGGGGAATGTGAAATCACAAGTCGAAAAAGTTGTTTGATTGCAACTGACTAGCGAAAAAAACCATCTCTTCCTTTGACCTGTATCCTTTCACACTGCGCTACGAGATAAAACAGCTGTTGCCCACGAAGTGCAAGGTCCAATATAACCTCAGTTTAAGTTCATACAAGGAAATCATCTCTCTCGGTAAGTTTTCAGAATTTAATATTCAGTGGAGGGGCTAAAAGAATCGCCTCTTTCAGATTTTCTGTAAATATTTTTAACATGTTATTTAATGAAAAGATTGCTGGCTTATTTAATTAATAAACACAGTACTGCTATTAGTTTTAAGTCCCTAAAATTACTTTATAGCTTAAAATAAAATTTTAAGTTCAATTAGTCGAATAAATCATAAAAAGGCACGACTTGAATTATTGTTATTTTATTTCCTTTATTCTTTGATTAAAAGAGATTCCAAATTTCTTTAAAAGATATACACCTTATATTCCTCGTATATAACGCGCACATATACCTTCAAATTGCATTTTTTAACTTTAAGGTATGTATAGTCACCGTATAACGCGTACCTTTGTTTTTCAAAGAAATCTAAAATAGACATGTACTCTTATCATTTGAAGTGTAGAAATAGTCTGTGTGAGTGAATAATAATAACTTTATATATATATATATATATATATTTATATTTTTGCTTCATTGTTCCTTTTCAAAATTATTTTTATTTGTATTTTGTTAGGATTCATTTCTTTTCATATTTCTATTATTTTTATTTTATTTTTCTTTTGGTTGCAAATTACACGTGGTTGGTTTTAGGCCTAACTTTTCAACATTGGTATGTTTTCCTGTTATGTATAAAATTTCTGCTGAACAGGGGAAGGTAGGATCCATAAAATATATTTAACCCTAATTTTGCTGGTCCTAATTCAGCAACCGTTTTAGAAATCATAACAGATCTTCATTTTAGTCTATTGACTCTTTTGGCTTCTTACATTTTAAAGTTCTAATTCTGTTCCATATTATACATACGCTTAGTTAATTCTTCTATAATAGACTCTTCCATCATTTTTAAAGTGTGTTTCTTGAAATCTGGTTTAAATCTGCTAACTTTGTTAGTGATATTATTTTGTATTATCAATTTTATTATGCATGTATTTCTTTCATTTTATGTTACTATATATATATATATATATATATATATATATATATATATATATATAATTCTATGAATCAGAGTAATAGTGATGCTGTAAACAATGAAAAGATGTGCCTGAAAATATAACTGAAGACGAGAAACTGAGAGACTACCTTTTAATGGTGTAATCTGTTTCTTTCAAATAAATAGTATTTAAATCAGGGGAACTCAACCTTTTTTCCCGCTGGGCCACATACGTGTGACAAGTATTTCACGCTGGCCACAGCAGGGAGATTAATGGGAGGAAGCACGCTATAAGATCAAGGACATTTAAAAGGAGGAAAAGTGATCAAAATATTTTTTTCATAATTTCTGATTTTATTTTAAAGCTACATTAAACTCTATCAAATTCAACTCTGAAAAAAGTAGGTTTTATGTATTTTTTACCCAGTTATGGGTTAATTTCGATTTCCTTTCATCAAAAATTGCACCCTTCCCCCCAATATTTTGTTGCTGTTGCAAAGATTTTTTTATAAAAAAGTCCCTTTATCTCATCTTGAAAGAGATTCTCAAAAAAAGAGCCATTAAAAGATATGTGCTAGTGGTATAGTAACGAGTAAAATTATCTATTTTAAGTGTGACATTTTTACAACAAATCAAAAAAGTTGTTTGATTCATGTTTGTTTTTCTTATGTCAAGTCTTTACAACATACATTCTTCAGATATTTTTACTTGGAAGGCATGAGGGTTAGTTAAAAATTGGATTCACACCCATAAAACAGTCGCTACTCCACTGTTATTTGTAATCACTAGCCGTTACAATTACAAAAAGGAGAAAAGTTACCTCGCAATTCGTACCAGCATGACATTGGATAGCAAAATTGATATGTGTGGTTGATAGAATTTCTCACTTAATTTTTAAGGCATTGTTCTTAAATATTATTAGTTGTACGGGCCATGACCGGGCCACTCAGAAAGGTCCGGTGGGCAACATGGACCTTTACGATACTATAGAATAGCCTGATCTCTGATAGCCTACTATAGATACGATACTATAGAATAGCCGATACTCAACCTGCAGCCCGCGGACTGCAGGTTGAGTATCGCTGATTTAAATACGGGTAGAAATCTAATTCTTTTGCTCGTCTTTTCTTTATTTTTAAAGCTATTGTTTTATTTTCATCGTATAACATGCAACTATTTTTTACGAAGAAACCCGAAATGCACATGTACAGTGCTTTTATTTTTTAAATTTATTTATTCAAAGCGTTACCCCAGCTTTTGAACAAAGGTATGCTTCTAAAACTACAACCTTAAGCGTAAGAAAAGACGAAATTTATAAGGTATTTTAGTTCTTTTAAATGAACAGTATTTAGATATATGTAGAATTCTAGTTTTTTTTTTTTTCTTGCCTTCCTTTATTTTTAAAGCTATCTTTTTTATATTCGTATAACGCTGACCTGTAAATTTTGGTCTTATTTTTTTCTTTGAGCGTGTTAAAAGTACGCCGGTTTATACGATATATCTTATCAACAAATATTGTGGACGCATAAATTTTGAAAATTTTCAAATCCAATCTCTTTTAATTCGGCCTCTTCTAATGACAACTTTATTCAATGCTGCTGACTGTTCTTTTTGAATTGTCCTTTTTTTAGATTTTTCACTTTCATGTATCTTTCTTCCACACTTTTTTAACAGAACAAAAGTCGACAAAGATTATCACTCTTTATTGCTTCCAATCATTGGTTCTGGAATTTTCTTCTTGATGTGTATCCTCTCTGTCATAATATTTTCCCTGGCATATCCTAATTATAGTGTAAGCCCTTTGCCTGAATCCAAATTGAATTCGTTTTCTTTTTGGAATTATGTAATGAAAAGTAGTTAGATATTTTTACGCGGATGGTGGTTAGATACAAGTTTATTATGCAATATAACATAGATGTGAGAGCTTGAGGTTTTTGTTATATATCATACTATAGAAGATTTTTTAAAGATCCATTTTTAAAATTGTAGTATTGTTTTGTTTATGATTAGCTTGTCACTTCATTTCAAAATAATCACTTCTTTTAATTTATTTTGCTGTAATTTTACGAAAATTGCAAATAAAATTTAACTAAACAGTTGTTTACGTTACTTGTAATTATTTGAAGTTGTTTCATTAAAAGTCTGGTTCTCTTTCTGTGTAACCTAACATTTTTATTGTCATAATGAACAACATTAAAGACCAAAAAATATATATATACATATATAGTAAAATACGCTTAACGCGAAAATGCTTAAGACGAATTATTGGTTAACACGAAATAATACAGCGGTCCCGACAAACTGCTATGAGTTTAAATGCAATTTTCTCTTAACACAAAACGAAAATCACTTTCGGTATCCGAACACGTTGAAAATGACCAAATTCAGTCAAGACAGATATTTTTGTTTTTTATTTTAATGAATAGAGCTATCTTTTGACTTTACGAAACATACTTTGTTTTGTTTTTACACTACCTAGAGGCCAAGCTACAATCAATTTTATAAAGTTAGAAAAACCAGAAGTGGGTTTTTGATCTACCAGAAGTGAGCATTTAAATGACTCAAAATCTATCATGGCGAGTCTGATAACTCAAAATATTACGAATGTATTTTTATAAAACTTTTTGAACCTCATATTCATGTTTTTCTAGAGAATGTACTAAAATATTTCTTATTGTATGAATACTTTTGAGTTATGGCTTGTTATTTAAATATAATGGTCTCATAAAGAATGTAACATTTCTTATAATGTTTACTCAATCAGCTCTAAAATTTTCAAATTTTAATAAAAAATTAAAATTTTAGAACATTTTCTAGATAAATGCATCTAATTTGTTTAGTAATACTTTTACTAATATATGTTTATTATTTTTTTCTCTAACTGCTTTAAAGTTTTTCAAAAATATTGCTAAAAATTCACTTATAATTGTGATTTTTGTAAAATTCAGGTAATTTATTGAAAAAATTGATAGTTAAATAGTGATATATTTATTGGTATTGAGTCCTAAAAGAGCATTTATAATGTTTTAGTATGCTATTTTCTTGAAAAGTACTCCGAACGCGTTCGTATACCTTAACAGAAAAAGATTCTCCTTCTGGGAATGAACAAAATACAAAAAAAAAAAAAAAAAAAAAAAAATTAAATAAATAAAGGAAAAAACAGCCACGCATGCTAGATTTAAGGCGAATGTAAAATGAAAGAGAGGTGGTTTCAGATGTTTCGTAGAAAGAAGCTTACGAGACTTTGAAATACTCGAAATAGCCTGTGACGAAGCCAATTTTCTTTATTTAACCTATACCTTCATCCCTACAAACACCACACAAAAACATCTCAACTCTCTAGAATTGACTTTGAAATTCAGTTACGAGTACATCGCAGTGTGAGTAAAAATCAGTGAATTTTGTTTGCACCTTTTTTAATTTCCTATTTTTGAAGAATTTTTTTGCAAACACAATGGCAAAAAGCTCGGTGGAAAGTAAACTACTATTTCGCTTAAAATGAAATAGCTTCTTAAGGATCTTTATCAAAAGCTGAAGACGAAAACGAAAATCTTTAAAGATTTTGGTATTGCTAACTCCACTTTGTCAACAACAATTGAGATAAGACAGCAAATTACGTAAATGTTTGAACAGTTTTTATTTCCACATATCTATGTAAATAAAATTTACTCTAATAAATTTAATTTTGTTGAATATATGTTTCTTTTCAATATCCCTTAACACGAAAAAATATTTCCATCCCCTCAGTTTCTTGTTGTCTTTTACTACCCTAAAATTGTGAATTTTGCCAAAAATTGAGAGAACTTCTTGAGGGATGGCTGTGAATTAACGCGAATACTAGCCCCAAAGTTCACTCAAGAGGATTAATACGAAGGTCGCGTACAGATTCGTCACAACTAGTTACAGACAAACAAAGCAGTTGCGGGTTGAAAAGACATCAACATTTTTACAGATTAGTTGAAACACTTATCACTAACGGTCTTGTTTTGTGTATAATTACAAATTCATCATATTTCTTATCAGAATTTATTGAATCTGAAGCAAATTCTGAAAACAATAGTGAATAAAATAAGAAATTGTTGTTTGGTGAATGCAATTATTAAACCCTATTTTTTCTGTACTTAACCAATTAGGTACTTCATTGCTGCGTGTGAATCCAGGGGTGTGTAGCGTGGTATTCAAAATTTCTTTATCCTGATACTTAAAATGTGTAATATAATTTACTTTGGCAAAGGGTATTTTTATTACAATTTAGTACAAATACATTACTCATAATTTGTCATAGATTTTATTTTTGTTAATTTAATGATTTTATTATTGTCACATAAGAACGAATTTAATTTTTTTTTACTAACTCATCTTGTAATTTATGTGTTATTATTATAACTTACACTTTAAAACAATTATTGTACATTATTTTAAACTTGATTGAATTTCATCATTCCTTAGGTGCATCTCTATTGAAGAGTGGACTCCAAACTTTTTTGATCGGGTGTCCTAAAACGAAAATAATAATAAATACTCCATATTATGTGTGTGTTTAGCTACTTCTTTGGCGTACCTAGGTACCTTGTACCATGGTGGGCGGACTTCATCCGCCCGCTGTTTTTCTTAGCAGGCTTTACGCCATTGCCCATTTAATTATTTCCTTTATTTTCTTTTCATTTCTCTCTTTTTAAATTTTATGTTAACCCACTTTATGTTATTAATTCTAAATATTCTGATGAGGAGGGGCATCCCCTACGGGGATAGGAACTCCGTAATTTACACGCCACTTGCCACTTGGTGTACCTAGGTTTAACTCTGCGTACTCCCCTTCGGTGACCCCTGTTGTAGAATATTCCTTCAAAAATAAATGAAAATACACAGTGGACAGTCACTTTACAGTTTAAATTAATATAATTTGTAATATTTTATAATATAGTGAAAATCGTTTAAGACGAAACTGAGGAGACTGAAATATTTTTTCGTGTCAAAGGATGTTGCCAAAAAAAGAACCATATATTCAACAAAATTAAATTTATTAGAGTACTTTTTATGTACAGAGATATGCATTTATGATTGTATTTAATAAAATTCAGTGAAACAAAAACATTCACAAGAACTTAATAAAGCGTAATAAAAAAAATTTTCAGTTTTTTGAAAAACAAAATATTTACTGAGGTTTTGGAAAATAATCTGATACTTTTTTGCATTGTCCTTAATTAAGCATAAAATTGTCAACTAATTGTTCGATGACGTTTATTTTTTTATTCATTTTACCACTTAAATGTGAGTTTAAATAACTGTGCATACTTTTCATGATGTTCCTTATTTCGGATAACGTGGGATCAGGAGTTGCATTATTCATTTCACTTTCCTCGCCGGAATCTGCATCAATGATATTTTTTGAGCTTTGAACAAGCTCAAAAATACCTTTGTCTACCGTAATTACGGCTGTACACACATTATCATCATCTACTTCAACGTATTCTTCCGATGATACAATAGAGGCAGTCCAATCATACAGAAACTTTCTCAAACATTTCATTAAGTGTCTGGTATTTTCTGTATTTTGCTCATGTCCGAAAAAAAAAATTTTTTTCGTGTTAAGCGATTTTTGTTTTGGGTTAAGAGAATAAAAATGCATGAAAGTAGACAGTAGTTTGTCGAGACTGTTATATTATTTCGTGTTAACTAATATTTCATCTTAAGCGTTTTCGTGTTAAACGTATTTTGCTAGCCGCCCATCCGGTATAGTGGTCAGCAGAGCCGCCGCGTGGGGGTGGCAAAATTGTTCACCGCACAAGGGCGCCTGGGCCAGGGGGTGCCAAAATTTATGATACTTATAGTTTTTTAATTAAATGCTACTTAAATAAAAGTTGTTAATTATACACTTGCAATTTTGCATGTTTCACATTTTCTAAGCAATAAAATGAGATTTTATTTAAATTTTACCGAATGGACAAAAAATATCTAGAAATTATTTAGTGTATTAAAATTCCCGAAGCGCAGTTTTTTTGCTCTCTTCCCGTGTAAACTATTCAGTGAGAAGCATTCACATCTTATTAAGGATGGAATTAATGATTGGGCACATTTAACCCACATTTTAAAAACACATGAAAGCAGTGCATCTCAACTTAAACATAGTTCAAAATGTAGTGAATTCAACATGTCTTTGCGTAATTTATGTACCATTGATGCATTTTAACAAAGACTTTATGATGCAGAAAGGTTTTACTGGCAATCGGTTATTAAACGGCTTATTTATTTAATTCAACATTATCCCGGCAATGCCTTGTATTTAGAAGTCCTTCGAAAGAGTTGCATCAATGTGATAATGAAAATTTTTTGAAGTTGGCTGAAACCATAGCAAAATTTGATCCAATAATCGTTGAACATCTCCATAAAAATCAAACTTCTCAAAAGAGGAGCATTGTGCTCATTACTTAGGGGATCATATTCAGATTGAAATTATAAGCATTATTTCAGAAGGAATCAAAAAGCATTTGTTATAAATGATTAAATCGCCAGAATACACTGGTGTCCAAAAGTTAAGCATAATTGATAATTATGTGAATAAAGAAGGAACTGTAAATCAGAATGGCGGGAAACATGATATGCGAGTGTAAAATGGTTATAAAATAAGGAAGCAAATCAAAAGATTGATAATAATTAATTTTATTATCCAAAGTAGCAGTTTGAAAGAAAACTGAGCATAGCAAATATTCACACTTTAAAGAAAAAATGAAAGAAAACATTAAATAAAATACTGATGCTGCAGTTTAATAAGGCGTGTGATCACCTCTGACAGCCAGGCACGCTGCACAGCGATTTACCATACTTGCTATGAGATGATGAATAAGTTGTGGGCTCAAACGGTTCCAAGCTTCTTGGACAGCTCTCTTCAGTTCTTTAACGGAGCTTGGTGGGTGAGCAAAGGGCTGCAATTTGTCTCCCGAGCATATCCCATACATGCTCGATAGGATCTAAATCAGGGGAGTTCGCAGGCCACGACATGCGCTGGATGTTTTCCGTTTCAAGGAAGTCATCAATCAGCACCGCTCGGTGACATTGCGCATTATCATAGATGAATATGAAGTCAGGGCCGACAGCACCTCGAAAAAAGTGAACATAAGGCTCAAGAGCTTCGTCTCTGTATCTTTGAGCAGTCACAGACCCCGTGTGAAAGAAATGGAGGTCTGTGCGGCCGTCCATAATGATGCCTGCCCATACCATTACTCTCTTTGATGGAAAATGATGTCTTTCCGTTATATTTCTTGAATCAAAACGTGTTCCACGTTCTCTCCGTGGCCGCGGTGGCCGAGTGGTCTAGGCATCGGATCATGGCTAGCATGTCATGGGTTCGATCCTAGTACCACCAAAGATCCGCCGTGTAGGGGAGCGATGCACGTTAAATCTGTCGAGAGCTCAAACGTCCTCCCGTTGGTGTGGCGTGGTAGTTAATAGAGGGGCTGCCAGCTCAGGTGTCGTCCGCTTCACTTGACCATGGTTCAAAATTACGCGGACCGTCACCAAAAGCCTCGTGTTGCTAATCAGTGCGACGTTAATATTCTCTCACTCTCACTCCACGTTCTCTCCATATCGTTACCTGCCGAGAATCACTACTCAGACTAAACCGGGACTCGTCACTGAACATCACATTGGCCCACTCTCCCACACTCCAATGTCGATGATTCAAACTCCAGTTCAAACGAGTGCATTTATGTGCAGATGTGAGGAAAAAGCAAACTGCTGGTCTTCTGGCATACAGGCCAGTATGATTGAGTCTCCCGTAAACAGTTTGTCTCGAAATTCGTATTCCTGTGGCGACTGTGAGTGCCAAGCCCAGTGCTCTGGCAGTACTGCCCCTCTGACGTCAAGCACTTATTACCAGATATTGATCTTGGCGAGGGGTTATGACTCTTGGTCGACCTGATACTGGTTGTCGGGTAACATCTCCCGTTCTTTGAAACCTCTGCCACAGTCTTGAGATCAGACTGGTCCACATTCAGATTTCGAGACACTTCGGTTTGTGATCGTGAGGATTCCATCATTCCAACGATTCTCCCTTTCGTAAACATGTCCAATTAGCGTCTTTGTGCCATCATTCACTTTGTTTGATGGTTAACAACGTTCCTTCGCACAACAATTATACGAAACTTGTCTGAACTGCCTATGCTACGTGAATCGGTTTCTCCGCGTTCCGACATGCGTCGGTGTTTCGCTCAGAACGTAGTCGAGTGAAAAGTTTTGCATAAACCCAATGTTTCTTCTTCACCCAATTAATATCCGCAAGAAATTTGGAATATTTTACGAATAATTACTCTGTGTTTTTCGCATTTTACGATTTATGGTTAACTTTTGGACACCACTCACTAATTTTGGATACTACACCTGATGTCAGTCACACCGAACAGTTGACTGCTGTAATTCGATTTATTTACAAGAACGAGGAAACCAATAAAGCCCAAATTGAAGAACATTTCTTAGAATTTCAATCTGTTGACGACACTAGTGGGCAGGGTCTGTTTGAATTCATGATGGGACATTTTAAATCGTTAGAACTAAATTTATCAGATTTACGAGGCCAATCTTACGACAATGATGCTAATATGAGAGGAAAGTACAAAGGGTTGCAACAAAAATTATTGAAAATAACTGGAGGAAACTCTATCCCCTGCTCTGCCCATTCTCTAAATTTAGTTGTAAATTATGCAGCGAAAATTTCCTTCGAAACAGTTAATTTCTTCAGAGTAGTGCAGAAGGTTTTACGACTACATTTCTTCATCCGTAAGACGTTAGTCTATTTTGCAACAATATGTTGAAAATCTGACTTTAAAGCCACTCTCCAACACCTGATGGGAAAGTAGAATTCAAGATTTAAGGCCGTTGAAAAACGATTTGGAGGGAATTTTGAGAGCGTTAATAAATATTCAAGAAGATCAAACAAGAGACAGGTAATCAAGAATTTAAGCAAAAAATTTGATTCAGAGAGTTTCTTCGCTTAAATTTCTTTCTTCTATTAACATCTGGCAAGATATTTTAAATTTGATATATGTGGTAAATAAAATTATGAAAATTCTAAATGTGATTTAAAAATAAATGTGATTCTAAATACAAATCGTGACTGATATAATTTACAAAATCTTATATCAGCTAAAATCGTATATCAGATGAAGCGTATGAACATGCAATTGTCACTGCAAGTATCGTTGTTGACGATTTGGGGATGGATACTGATTTTCCACGAAGTCGAGAAATAGGTTTAAAAAGAAACTATTTCAAGATGAACAAACCGACGAACCAATCAACAACCCAAGACACAAATTTAAGGTTGAATTTTACAATATAATATTAGACTCTTCTATTTCTTCAATTACTGAAAGATACAGTCAATAAAAGAACATTACAATTAATTAGGTGCACTGTATACCTAATTTTAAAAAGTGGAGGGACCATGAAATTTTAAGACATTGTAAAGAATTAGAAGAAAAATTAACGGATACTAAAAATGTTAATGAAGAGGACATTTATGGATTAAATTTGTTCGAAGAAATAAAATATTTGCGATGTTTTACCAAAAGAGGATATATTGCCTATCGACGTTTTAAATTGTATTTATGAAAACAATCTTTGCGATACGTTTCTAAATATTTCAATAGCTTTAAGGATTCCTTTAACCCTGCCAGTTTCGGTGGCTACTGGAGAACAAAGTCTTTCAAAACTTAAAATAATAAAAAACTACAGGCGAGAGAGAGATCTATCATGGCAAAGGAGAGATTATCGGACTTGTCAATTATATCCATAGAGAGCGTAATTTTGGATAAACTAAATATAACTGAATTGATAAGAGCGTTTGTAGCTGCTAAAGCTAGAAGAATCAATACTTGAATATATTTTCTAATTTTTTTATTTTACTTAAAAAATGTTCTATCATTGTATTGTTTTTAAAATTTGTGAAATAATGAAAAAAAAACAATAAAATAAACGTGTTTTAATATCATAATTTTTAAGCTTTTCAGTTCGAAAGTCAAATTTTGAATACTATAAAAGAGTATCTCACATATAATTTGCAAATCTTTATAAGAGTGCAACAGAACCCTCTAAAGGGGCGCAAAATTTCAATTTGAACAAGGGCGCCTAGTACCTACGCGGCGGCCCTGGTGGTCAGTGAAGTTGACTGCGGTGCCGTAGGGGCTGGGTTCGAATCCCGGAGAAGGCATGGATGTTTGTGTTGTAATCCTTTCTTCTGTCCGTGTTGCCCGTGTTATACATTGCGTGGTGCACGGGGTTTTATAAATGTTAAAAAAAAACAAAAAAAGAACGTATTTTACTGTACATATATTCTTATTAAACTTCTTTCAACTAGGTATGGGAATCTAAATCTCTTTTACGATTTAATAGTTTAGTTTGAAATTACAAGCTTTTCCTATTCATTTCGCATAATAATTTGCAACATCTCTTTCTTCCTTATGAGGTCTCAGGGGTGTTGACTTTTTCTGGATGGCACAGAGAATATAAACAATATTCACAAATACATATAATTCTTTTAAATTAAAATTAAATAATTCGAATCTCTTACACGTTTTTTATAAAGGAATGAGGCTTCAGAAAAGTGTAAAATGTTCAAAATATAATCATAATTTTAAAAATTATAAGCATATGAAAATAAGAAATTTTTCTTATAAGAAATGTTAATTTTTACTGCGTGCATGCTGTTTTCAAAAGTATTAGCTTTAATTACTAGCAATAAGTTGATTTATAAAGTTAAATGTATCCTTATTACACTGTAGTAAATTTAAATAAATAAAATAATAAATTATATTTTTTTAAAATAAAAAAAATTATATTTTTTAAATTTTTTGAAAATTTTTTAATATTTTTCAAATATTTTGAAATACAAAAGACATATTATTCATAATTTACTAGGGCTTAAAGGGTACAATACATTTTATAATTCTATAAAGTTTTATGCATCAAAGGCTACTATTTTAGAAAATAGCGTGCGCGCAGTAATATTTCTTATAAAAAAATTTCTTATTTTCATATGCTTATAATTTTTTAAATTATGATTAAATTTTAAGCACTTTACACTTTTCTGAAGCCTCATTTCTTTATAAATAATGTGTAAAAGATTCGAATTATTTTATTTTAATTTAAAAGTGTTATATGTATTTGAATATTGTTTATATTTTCAGCCCTCCAGAAAAAGTTAACACCCCTGAGACCCCTTATCTCTCTAATTTCAAGGCGAATATTAGTTGAGAGCCGAACAATGATTCCAAGCTTATTGGAGTAAAGGATGTCTTAGAACAAAAAAAAATCCATCTTCTCAAATGAAGATAATGCACATGTGTCCTCGGTAATAAAACAAGGGGACTTTTGTTAAACTAGAAATATTAGATAACTTTTTTTTCTCGCACTGTTCTCTGTTATGCATCCATAATTAAAATCCCAGACCTTGATTTGGAGATTCTAGGAGCAGAGACGTCATTATTTTAATTGTCAAGTAATTTTGGGGCCATAACATATTACAGTAAAATTTTCCAACGCTAATGCTAATTTGTAAATGCATTGTAACTCTATGTAATATCCTGTCTAGAATAATTAGTTTTGGGGAAATTTTGCATAATTTATTGTAAACATTTCAGGCTGAGTGTGGTGATATTTTGTCCTCAATTGCAATAGTCGAAAATGTTTATTTTTATTATTTTTTACTCACATTGAAATGTCCGAAATACATACATTTCAATCAGTTCTTTTTTAAGGTACATGTATTAGGACTCGAAAATAATCGTGCATTTATTTATT
This sequence comes from Trichonephila clavata, assembly GCA_019973975.1. Classification (NCBI taxonomy): domain Eukaryota; kingdom Metazoa; phylum Arthropoda; class Arachnida; order Araneae; family Nephilidae; genus Trichonephila; species Trichonephila clavata. The sequence continues at coordinate 40,142 of BMAO01022886.1, forward strand.
TACTCTCTCCCTGTACAAAATGCCTAGAATTTTATGCTACGAACTTTATTTTGAGTACCTATAATATTAAATGTTAACCAGGTCCAGTGTCCAATCACGCTTCCACGCCATGAGTCAAGAGGTTCAAACCCTGGGCTGGGCAAGGTCGACTTAGTTCTTCATCCCTTCAGTACATCGATAAATTCTTAAGAACTAAACACTGGAAGTTTCACATCAGACTGATTACCTGACCAAAACATCTGCTCATGCACTTCAGTTCTCAGGGTCATGAAAACTAAGATGGACAGCAGGCCTTGATCCTCCATGGGTTGTTGCGCCACTGAGTTTAGGTTTTTGTATTAAATGTTATCAGTTCAGATTGAAAATATAGAATACTGTACTTTCTTTTGATAAGTGTTAAATTTAATTCAATTTATTTAACAGTAACTCGAGTGGTTTTAGATACCATGTGTAAGCAACATAAATATAAGCAACCGAATATTACAAATAGTCGAACTAAATTTAATATGAGAAATATGTGTGTGGAGGTGATTTTTTCCTGCTATTAAAGGTTCTTGATATTTTTCAAGGAACATTTATTTCAGAATTTGTGTGAAAAAATAGGAGTTTTCTCCGAAATTTTGGGATATTATACATTATCTTTTTTAAAGTTTCCGGCTTTTCAAAAAAGAAATTACATTACATTAACTTACTTCTATTTTGCTGATGAACTTTGTGTAAAATGAGAAATTAAAGTCACGCAAGACAGTTTGTATAGTATAATACACAAAGCAGCTTTAAAATATTATGGTTCTTAAATACAGTTTAAATCGTAGGAAGTATTTTAAAAAAATGATGCTGAGAAAACTGAATATAATATAAACGAAGAGCCGTTAAATAATACTTTACGACCAGTAGCGCTCACAAAATTTTTTCAAGGGGGATGTCCATGGTTGAAAGTCACCCAACTCGTATCATACCTCAAGACAACATCAATTGATTCTTCTGATTTTGTTAGCAAAAAACAGTAAAAAATAAATTATTGAATTAATAATTAGCACTAATTAATAAAATAAATTGTTAATTACAAGTACTCAATTAAATTTTTCGTTATATGTATTGGATTATCATCAATCAAAAAAATAAAGGGCTTTGGGGGTAGTCCGAATCCCCAGGACCTCCCCCCTCCCCTTGTGTGCTCCACTGTTTACAACTAAGGATAAATTACTGTTAACAGAATTTATCAATAAAAACGTATGTTTTTACAAATTTGGATATTTTTCTGTCCCATATCTCCTTGGAAAATAAATTTTTTTTCATTTAGTTAACATTGAAATAGTATTGTTTATATAATTTTAACACGCTGCATGTTTAACCGGATATCCCAAACGAGGGTGAGCGAAATCCTTTACTTCTGTTGCATTACTTTTGCAATTGAACATATTCCAAATGTAGATCAAGTAAAATAATGCACAAGGTCAAAACAATTAAAACACAATTTTCTCATTAGATTACTGCTTCTTGTAACAGTTTAAGAAAATTAATTGATTCACGGGGAGAGATAAGGCTAAGTTATTCACAATATAAAACCATTTGCGAATATATATATATATGTGTGTGTGTGTGTGATTGTGCGTTTATGTGTGTATGTTTTTGTGCGTGTATGTGTATGTGTAGGTGTGTATGTGTATGTGTAGGGGTATATGTACGTGGGTGTAGGTGTTTGTGTAAGTGCTTATACGTGTGTGTTTAGTCACTATTAATTTGAGACTCGTAGTGATTCTTAAAAAAAATTGCAATGATTTATAAACGTTTTTAATATTTCTTCCCGCTTAAAATTACTTTGAAATTAATTAACTATAACTTGCATAATTATCTACACACACACAACAGCGTTTTCTTTTTACCTAAAATTTATTTTATACATAAATGTTGGTATTATTTGATCTCTAAGTATATTATTTTAACATTTTTTTTAAATCTAGCTTTAAAATAAAAGGCATAAAAGTAAAACATATTATTTCTCTCAACAGTGAAAAAAAATGAAAAAAAAAGAAAGAAAAATCCTATATTTTTTAATCGATTTTTAAAAAGTATATAAGGAAAAGAATCGTAATTTTTCAAAGAACTATCAGATATTCAAAATACTGCTATCCATATAAACCCAGATGCTACTCAGAAGAATTATAGAAGCAATAAAATATTTTTAAAATTTTTTTATAGTGGTGCTAAAAGGGGTACAAAATATTTAAGATAGTCTTCGCTTGATGTGAATGATTAGCACCTAGTATTTTTTTCGATATAAAATTACTCCATTATTAATATTGTATTAAATTCTTGCTATCCTATTGCAGGCAGGACTTTTTATCATACTACACATTTTTACCCGAATTGATAAATTTTTTCTGATATAAAATATATTTTGCATTTTTATTAATATATCGTAATGCTAAATGAGCTATTCCTTGACATGTTAAAAAGAAAAATTAATCATTTATGAATATTTTTAAATTTTATAAACGCTATATTATAAACAGTGCAAATTTTGGTGAAAATTGAGATTGTTTCTCGCTCCAGAAATGTGCTCTGTGTTTAGAGTTCTGGCTCTCGAACATTTAACGGAGAGAAAAAAAGACAGCTCTAAATATTCTTTTTTATGTAACTGGGGTGAAAAAATCGCTGAAGATGCCAATGTGGTAACCCCTATTTAAAATATCAACCCAGTCGTAACAGAATTGTCCTCCAAAACCGGATCTCGAAAAAAGAAAAGAAAAAAAATCAAGCATTGGCAAATGAAAAATATTGTAAAATCAGTGATACTCAACACTCTTCTACAATGTCCATCTCCTCAAGTAGCATTGACTGAACTCACGTGGTATGTATTCTTTTAAAGATGGACTCCTCCCTGTTGAACACCCCTGTAAGTTATATTGACCTTTTGAAAATATTTGCTTACGCTCTGTTGTTCACACCGATACTTTTTTTGAGTGCGTAAATTTCATTATTTCTACGCTTGGCTTAACATCGTATCATCTATCTTGTATTAATAATGCTTAAGAGAGAACAGTGAAATATATATATTTACGCAAGGCATATGATTATAAAAAATATTATATATATATATATATATATATATATATATATATATATATATATATATATATATATATATATATATTTCGCTTTAAGAATGAAAATTCTTAAAGCGAAGAACGCGGCTAAAGTAATAGTCTTCAAACTTTTTCGATTTACGGAACCCTTAGAATTATAAAGTGTTTTGGGGGAACCTCTGATTCCTCTCTTAGAATTTTTCTTAATGATATTTAAAGTAAATTTTAACATGTTAAAGATACTTTAAGTGAAGACAATACAGACAAGTATTGCATTTTTTATGAAATAATTTTTATACAATGTTAATATAATTTACTCATTAATAATATTATTTTTTGTGCTACACATGTACTTGCATTTTTTTTACATAAATTATCGAAATCTAAGTGGATTGAAATTATTTAAAGTCGCATTTGAAATACTACTTTTAATTTTTTTTATAATTTGGTATTGTTGCCACATACTTTGATAAATATTTTTCACTTACATTTTTTTTTATTTTTTATTTCCAATGGCGGATTACTAGACAACCGCAAACAAAATGAGAAACAGAGAATGTTGACAAAAAACAAGAAACAAAAAAAGAAGAAAAGAAGCACAAGTTCACAGTATAGTCTATAAATCACACATTTTGTGTCTGGCCTCCCAATATCTGCTCCACATGGATCCAGAGTTAAGTTCACGCGGTCACGGATACTTTAAATACTTTATACTAAATATAGCGTAGGTGTGGAAGAAATCATGTGCATTTTGCATGGGAATTTAAAACCTAAAAATGTAGAAGCTCTTTTGTTTAAATTTAGATTTTAAGGCCAAATCTGTTAATTAAGTCGAGAAGTTGTTCCCACTTCTTCATTATAGGTGTGTTTTTCCCCAACAAATGTGAGAAGGGATAATTTTCCAATAAAAACCATTTGGTTTTGTGAAATATTATTTCAAGAGTACAAAATTATTTCGTGAAGCACGGGATC
>BMAO01022887.1:0-69844 GCA_019973975.1 Trichonephila clavata
GACATTCACAATCTAGAAAACTTTATTTATTTTATTTTTTTTCATTGCTTATCGTCTGCGTGTTATCTGTGAAACACAAGAGAAAAAAAATGGGAGGGGGATCCCTCTATTTATCACGATAAAGAAAACTCATGTTGTAACTAATAAGGAATTAATAACTTAAGAAAACACATTCATTTATATTTGAACAAACAAAAAAAAAAAAAAAACTGCGTTTGAATTTCGCACAGTTTTCTTTTGACACGTGTTTTTATTGCAATCAATTAAAGAAGTTATATTATGATCGATTAATTTTTTTAAACTTTCCGTGAAATGAAAATGTTTAGATTTCAGTACCACCACAGAATCTGCGTAAAAACTATTGACTAACGATGGCATTTTTTTAAAGTTACTACGATTTTATGGGGGGGGGGGGGGAAACCCATCGTTAAATATTAAAACGTTTTCTTTTCAGTAACTTACAAGAAATATGAATATCATTTTTCACGATTACAGAAACAGATAAAAATTGCTTTACCGGTTATAAGTCGAATGCATATTGCATAATAAGCATTATAAATAATAAATAACTGAGCATTAATAAATAATTAATAACTAAGCATTAATAAATAATTCATTTTAAGAATACATACTAGAGATTCATAAGTTATATAATATGAGAAATACAAAAAGTTACAGTAAAATTAACTCATTTTTTAAAAATATATTTCTGTTTATTTTGAATGACACACACACGCATATACCATCCCATACATATTCATATCTTTAAATAATTTTAAAATGTTGCATAAACTATTCTTACAAATTTGCTTCGAAACTTGCGCCGGATATGCTTATATAATAAATATTAAATTACAAAAAGTGAGTATATTCTGTAGGAATTTTTAAAAAATATGTATAAGGATTTTTTTAAAACTGTTTAATTAATTTATTTGTTGCGCTTTAAAAAAAAATATCGAGATTTTTACAGGAGTGGAGAAGAGACACTAAAACTTTTAATTAAAAATATAGTAATGGTAAAAGTGCTCAATACATATATAATCTATATTGCGCAAGTGTCATTAAACGTTATTTTACGAAGCAGATACTTCTTCATTTAAAAAAAAATTATAAATGTTTCTATCCTTTTTCATGAAATTTTAATTTTATGCAAATTAATTATTTAAGTGTAAAAAATATCACATTTATTCAGGGACGTCGTAAGACTCTTTGAGGCCCCCCAGAGAAATCTTAAGATTTTTTGAGGCCCTCGGCCTCTATGCAAAATTAGGCCGTTCCTGAAGTAGACAGTATATAGCATGCATTCAAACGGTAATTTGAAACAAATATACATGACTCAAAATCATAATAACCTAGGCACAAACCGGCTCGACCGATGACCGTATTTCGACTTAACGAGCTCTGGTATTAGGCCTAGGCATAGACAACGATCATCACATAATAATACAATCTTTCCACTTTTGCCAGATGACATGCAGTTTGAAATTCCCTGTTTTCGGAAAATATGTACGGGAATAATATATGAGCATTAAAATGATCCGGATCATGATCTTATTAAGACAGAGTCGACAACGAAACGAGCCCCCTCCCCCGAGGGCGAGGCCCTGGAACCGGGCCCATACCTTAAGATGTCCCTGCCATTCATTTAAAAACATCATCAGGACTAAATGAGAGACCCTAAAATTAATGCAATACCAATAAATTACCCAAAAAGAACTCCTAAAATAATAAAAAGAAAAAAGACGATAAAAAACCACAAGTCTTAATTCCGACAACAATCCAAACCTTCATTAAAAGTTTAGAGGGAGAAAAAACACTAATAAAAATCCATCGACAGTATCAAGGTTGATTATCACACAAAGGGTTATTGGACATTCTTTTAAAAGAAGCAGGGCTTACCTAATAGAAAAAAGGGTTTTATCCCCACCCCTTGATGAAGTTTTAATCACATAAATGAAGTTAACAGTGAAAATAGAATTCACCTGCACGAAATAAGCACCTGGCAATAAATAAAGTTAATCGGTTAAATAGCCGTTTTGGTAAGACGTGCGGGCGCCTGTGGGATATAGTCCTCGAAGGTATAATAATAACATTCTCTTTTAGAGTAATGAAGCCAGTTCACGTCTTGGAATTGACAGCAAAGGTGGCTGGGATGATGCATAGTAGGTTCGTCTTCGCACACCCAGCACTATTTATAGTACTTTTACGGCTTTACCTTTTGATGGCCATTCTCTCAGGGCTGCTAAATCCCAAATGAATATTTCGGCCTCAGCCACGTCTGCAGTAAAAGTCGCTGAGGGAACAGATTAGACACTGGGTAGCCACACAGAAAGTGGTCACGTCATGGAAGCGTGATGTTGCCAAACCTGTAGATGACGTTTTCTGCTTTTCCAAGAAATCTTAAAAGTTTGCAGTGGGGTGTAGGGATGTTTAAGTCAGAAAAGTGCAGTTTTGGGATTTTATAAGTGTTCGCGCGTGGTGGTTTAGTTTTTGGAAGAAAAAATATCAATTCTTTTAATGTCTCTTTTTCGGAAGTAAAAGGTATGGATGTGGGGGAGAAATAGTTCCTTTCAAAATTGTATGGCTTCGAATTTTATTATTTGAAGCGGAAGAATTTTGAATTTGTACCGTACGTGCCATTTTCATAGATGAGCGCATGGAATGTAGGTTTCTACTGCATATAAAATTTTTTAGAGTTGGAAGAATTTTAAAATAAAATTGCGAAGGAACAGAGGGGGAAATGGAAAATATTCAGAATAAAATTGCAGAGGAGTATAAATTTTAAAATTAAAAAAAAAGTCGTCAAGATTATTGTCACTAAAAATATATCGTTTTGAATATATGATTTTTCAAGATGCGTCATTATAATCTGAGAAAAGGCAGAATTCTATTGTGTGCAATCTTAATAAAAAAATAATTAAAATACAGTACATCCATATGTGAAGGGAAAAGAATTTCCTCCTAAAAACACACATGGATCGGCACATATACAATATTCATTAATAGATTTTTATAAATGTTTTAAATTTTAAGAAATTCAGAATACCTATTATCATGGATTCGGCACATATACAATATTCATTAATATATTTTTATAAATGTTTTAAATTTTAGGAAATTCAGAATACCTATAATCGGTTGTTATCGTGGAATTTTTATTTTTTATCAAGACAGAAATTAGAAACACTTCGTGGTTTCAGTGTAGATAAAAACACAGAATTCTGACTTATTCTTTTTTTATTCTAAAAGAAATTAATAATGAACGAAAACTGAAATTTAAAAGATCGCTTCATTGAAAAAACATAAGATAAACATAAATTAGTTTAGTAGTTCCTTAAAATATCGAATATTTGCTTCATTATTAATCATTACGCCCTTTTTTTAAAATGCACTGAATCTTAATTTTTTTCTAAAAAAATATTTCTCAATTACGCTTTTAGAATCAAATAAACCAACGAAGAAAAATATAAAATTCATATTCTCAAAAAATATTTTTTCTTAGAATTTATATTTTATTGGTTTTATATGCCAAGTTTATTTTTATGGTTATGTTTTTATAATGTCTACTGACACTTACGAAATAATTTACTCTAATACGTCAAACATCTAGGAAAAGCAGATTGCTTACCTTCTTTATGACGTGTTTACGTAATAGAAAAAAAAATGTAAAAAACACAAAAATAATTACAGATTAGAATATGTAAAATGTAAAACTGGAGTCCAAGATGTTATGTTGATATTTTTTGCATTTTTGTTAAACAGAGGATATTAGTTGACAGCATAATAATACAGAAATGAAAATATAATTTGTAGGTCTAACATTTTTAATGAGAAAATACTTTTTTCTAACAACTAACTTTTTTTCATCAATACATTCATTCATCTTGCTGTAAGCATGAGATGTCATTCTCGAAAAACTGCAAAAAAATCTTTTTTCGCAGGAGTAACAAAAAGGAATACATAGTAATAGAAACACACGAACTGGCATCTTGCCCGAAGCAGCCGATTGAATAAATTATCTAGTGAAAATACTTTGTTTACTGTTAAGAGCGGCAAAGTTTTTAAACTCTTGCAAAAGAACAGGATTATTTGTCTCGCGCGCTTTTGGTTTTCCCAAGAACTACAATTTAAGTTTAGCTGTTTAGTAGAAAAAAGAAGTCATTAAGTAAAATGCATTGTGTTATTCCGCTCTCGTGAACTTTTAGAACACATTTGATACTAATAATATCCTTAATTCATATATGAGATAGAAAAATTAAATTCATATTTAAAAGAAAGTTTTTTTTTATACCTCATTTCTCTTTAACGGAACTCACAGTGGCATACACAAGTAGGGGGGGGGGGTGCAACTCACCCTCCTCCCTCGTAGAGAAACAGATTCTTAATTTTTACATAAGAGATTACCCCTCGGAGCTGCCAACTACGTGTTTTTAGAGTGTAAAATCACCCATATGACAGAAGTGTGTCTGGCAATGCACACACATATATAAATTTATTTTAATAATTTGATGTAAAAACTCCTTGGGTACTTTTCCGTTTCGCCGACGTGAGCGATGAAGTCGCCAAAATTGATACAACCGACGCCAAACGGAATATTCCCGCAGGTAACCTATTGCCATCACATTTCCAAAACAAGCCGTGGTCTTTCCTTATCAGTACGTCATTTTCATAGTACGTCAAAAATAGATGAAAAACCAATAAAAATTAAATGTTTTATTTCTATAATGTGTACATTGTATGATGTCGCCAATAACGCCAACTCGGCGAGATTTGTGCCGGCGAAACGGAAAAGTACCATTTCTTGTTTACAATAAGTAAAAAAATCTATATTCATTATCTCTTTTGTCATTCTTTAAGGATTTTAAGTGGTTTAAGTATTTATCGTATACTATATTTCTATTATAAAGGATTAAAAATCCAAACTTACATAAATTTTCTTCTTGCATATTTTTTTCCTTTCGAATTTCATTATCAAAGCTAACCAATCCTTAAAATATTTTTTTAAATTGTTATCGAACAATAATTGATGTATGTTGATAATTGATAATTCTTTGCTGCTACAGTTCGTTGAGAAACAGGAGCATATATATATAGCTACTTACTGTATGAATGATACAGGGCTCCCAAGCTAAAGGGGTCCCAACATGTGTAAGCAAAAAAATAGAGAAATGTTATCAAAAGTCCCATTAACAATAATCCCCAAGGAAGTTCGATACAGAGCCCCCTCAGGACTAGCTATGCCAGTGGCTAGAAATGAAAAATTGGATTCTTTTGCTAAACAGAAATTTTCTGTTTCGAATTTCCATTATGAAGAAACTGTCAGAATAGTAATTGAAATCATATTGACGATTGTAGGTATAGTTAATATTTTATTTTTCCACGATGCATTATTTACTAGCCGTTTAAATACAGTTAAGGTACGATATAATGCAACTCAGTCCTGACTGTCTTATTGCAATCTTTAAATCGAGTTACCGGATTGAAAAAAACTTTGGCTACAATAAGAATTGTGGAAGTCCCCTGGGGAAGATAAAAACTTGAACGCCTTGAGAGTTTTTAAGAGCTACACTATAATCGTGAGACGAGTATCTAGAAAGTCTACTCAATATAACGAAATTCAGATAGAATAGATATTATCGAAGATTGGATTTCGGATAAAGATAGAGTCTGTAGAAAAATTTTGTGTATATACAATAACATGAAGATATTATAACAGGTGAAAAGTACAAATTTATAAAAAGAAAAATGCTTTTTCCTCTGAAATTAAGTCAATTCAAGACTTTTCGGCAACCAAGACAAATAATTCTTTAGCTCAACGAAATAACATATTATTGATCATAAAAAAAGAAATATAAACTCCGTTATGAAGTTATCAAATATAATTCGTAACTAAACCAAATCTATCTGGCTTCCATCAATACAAAATATCCGCTGAATTATTTTTAAGTTTTACATTTTGATATGTTCTCGTATAAAGTAACTTAATTTAAAAACAAGAATATTATGATCTCTTGCTCCAGGCAAAATTACACAACTCTTGCTTTTACATTCCCTTAATTCACACAAACAAGACAAGCAACAATATATCACAAAATTTTAATAAGTAAATAAAAAGGGAAAAGAACAAAGAGAAGACAGTTAAAATTCGTAAAAATCCATGTTTGGACCCCGTTCTTTATTTTATCTGGAGGGCAATTTAGAGGATCAGAGAAACGACGCCATCCCCGAGGCCAAACAAAACTGAAAAAGTTCTTGCAAAAGTGGAATGTTAAAATTGCCAAAGACGAATGAGAGAACTGTCGCCAACTTTAATCTCTGTGATTAGAGAGCGTCGTGAAACTGAGGGTGGGAAAAGAGGAACTAGCTGAATAATTGTCAGCAATTAACACTGGGATCTGCATGATGCCAGAACTCTAATGAGGTTATTTATTTCTGGAGCTGGGAAAACAAGGTAAAATAAAGTTCCCTTTCTTTCTTTTTACTCTTTTGTTTCTTCAGGATTGTCCCCCTAAGGTTCCTCCTTCCTAGGAAATTAACTGTTAATTAAGTAGGAAATTATTCTAGCTTAAGTTGTCAAAGGCAACGTGGAAAGGTCTCAAGCAATCGGCGAACGGAGAAGATCGTGCTGCGTTCGCCTAGCGATAAAACTCGTTTGGTTACGACTTGCATATTGTGTTTGGAGTTGATGAATATATTCCGAGAATAAAAGTTTCATTTAGTATATTAACAAAATATAGTTAATGTAGTTAAGATTTTTCTTTGAAAAACGATTGTGTTAAGCTGTTGAGAAGAATGAGTAATAAGAAAGAATATGTTCAATTGAATTTAAATAGCAATGCGAAGTTTTATTTGATAATTCACAGAGTTGATAAATTCATTCTAAGAATTTATTGTCTTGAAACAAATATTAGGCTTAGTGACATATGAAGTATTACCATTGATATCGTTGCCACATTGATAACGTGGATGGGAAAAACATATATTAAAAGGTAGTATTTTTTTTAAAAGAAAAAGTATGAATATTGCTTCTACATGTGTCATGCCGTGTAAAGGACATACTAAGGAGATTTTGCTCTAAGTAGATACATTATTAAAAAAATATTTTAATTGTGAAATTATACTTGGACAAACTGAATATGAAACAAGTAATATTTTATAATTAATTCTTCATTGAATTTCAGTGACTAATTTTTGGTTAATTTTCCTGAAAACGGTTTGACTATTCTGAATTCTGCATTATAGAAATTAGCTTTCTTTTTATTAGTTACCAATGATAAATGTATACAATTGACAATTTTATCATTAATATATAATTCGCCATAAGAATATTTTTTAATAAACAGTTGTGCGGTAAATATGTATATTACTCTAACTTAAATAAACAAAAATAATAACAAAGAATATGATATTGTGCCAATCACAAAATTGACGATTATTTCCTTTTTTTTTCTCCTAAAAAAAAAACCGATAAAAAAATGAAAAATTGAATATTTCAGCCGAAATATTTAGTTCCGTATTTGTTATTTAATAAAATCATTGTTCAAAATTAATATTTTAACATTCAATAAGTAGTACCAAAAAGAGGACTTTTTAAAAAACACACAAGCCAGAAAATAATTTTAAATTTATTGATCTTAAGATAGCATTTTTTCTTCTGTTCAGCGTCTTACAGGACATTCATTTAATTATTAAATACGAGAAAGATAGATCCTTTTTTATACTTTATCTTGCCAGATAAGCAAGTAATTTGTTCCTTTTGACAAAGATTTTTATCTTTTTTCCCGCCGATTCTTGAGTTCTATAGATTGAATGAATTTAAAAATTAACATTCAAAAGTATATATACATATGTAAAAGAACCCTTTTTTATGTATATATATAAAACATACGTTTTAATTTACTATATTTCAAATGGATTTCTTTCCACGAACGTATTATTACAATGTCATGTCATTAATTGAAAACATGACTACCATTAACCGGACTTGCCGCTTACTACTTTTTTATAACACACAGCTACTAGCTCTACTTACATTTATACACGACATAGAATCTTAGGAAAACTACCGACATCTTCACCACATATCTAGTACATTCCAGTCCATTTTCCCGCTCAATATAAAACCAGTTCTATCATCCACAGCAGAGCCCTCTTTTCAAATCTAAAGAACGCTACAAGCAAAGCCTTTACCCAAGCTTTTACAGTATTAAGAGAGAGAAAAAAATAATTCGATGCAATTTTTATTCGATTTTTCCTTGCTCATTAATTTTCAGCTTCATAGATGTTTTACTTAATTATTATTATTTTTGTAACAGAATATTTTATTAAGGTATCAGATAAAAAATGTAGTTATTTTCAATAGAAATCATTTACACAGCTTGAATTTTCAAAAAATTACATTAATATCTTTTATTTTTTAATCCTACTTTTTACATTAGAACATAATTACAGCTCTTTCATGTCACCTTTTGTATTCAAGGAAAAGTAAAAAAAATATTCTATAAGAATTTAATCGATTATAATTACCAATATGGTAAGGAAAAAGTAAAGCGAATGGATACAAGATATTTTCTTTTATACATCACATAGATTTTTTAAAAAAACTTTCTTTCACAAGCAATTTTTCTTTTTTTTTAAATTGCTGTAAATTAGTACAGAGACAAAAAGAAATCTAATTAAACAATCATGATGAAAAAATTCTTTCTAATTATGACGTACTAAAAGCATTATCTTTTTTTAATTTAAAAATACTTCTTTTGTCGCATAAACTCATTAATATGATAATGATTTGCAAACAGAGTAGTAAATTAAAATTCCACAATTCATTGCGTACTAATAATAAACGTAATTATCACATTTACCGAACATTAATAAGAAAAAATATATCTAATTTTCCACTGCAAGAAGAATTCGAGAGTTTTTCGCAAAACTAAAACGACTGGAATAAATTGACTTTTAAGTAAAGAGGGCGCCTTGGAGGAAATGGTGCAGAGGGGGAAAAAAGAAAAATCCCAAATGGCATTTTAAAAGATGACTTCAGATAGAAAAACGAATCACACACACATGAAGACTAGAATTACATTTCTCTAAAAATTAGTTTGTGGAGAGAACGCAGAAAAAGAAAAAGATTTTTCGAAGGGGCATAAAAAAAACTTCTTTAACGAACAATGAAACGATATTTTAAAAACTGCAAAGTCTCTCTTAACCCTACATCGACAAGAACTAAACTTTTATGGGGGGGAAAAACGTTCAGAAAAGTAAACAAAAGCAAAGAAAGAAAGAAAAAGAGAAGAAATGCTTGTCAATTCTTTTGTGTCCTCTCAGTAAATGACATTCCATCTCAGGAAAAAGGCTATTTCGTAAGGGAAAAAATTGCTGTTTCTTTTTCGATGTAAATGACCTGTACTTGACGAGATAATGATATTTATTTCAAGAAGTGTATTCGGTTATTTTTCGGTGAAGATTTTGAGATTTCGATGTTTTAATCAAGCTTGTTGATAAACATTAGAATAGAACAGGAGTGGCCAACCGGCGGCTCGCGTGCCACAATGTGGCACGGTGGAGTTATAACAGTGGCTTGCAAAGACTCAACGAATTTTTTTTTAATTTAAAAAATAAAAAAAATGGCAATTTTTCTTACAATTTTATCAAAATGTGTTTGTCTTAGCCAAAAAAAAAAAAAAAAAAAAAAAAAAAAAACCCTCAAATTTTATTTTAAATACAATTAATTAATTGAATTACAATAGAAAGTTAACATGCAGAGAAAGCTCCTTCAATAACTTTGCAAAGGGAAACGCAAGATTTCAAGCGAGCATTCTCATTAGTTTTGCTGTGTTTTCTTTCACAAAAATAATATACATATATCAAGCTAATCAAGACATTTTACACCATTTAAAAATCCATATCAATCCCTTTGATCATTAGTAAACATCGACATTAATTTTGTACGTTGTAGTAATAGTAAGTTGTTGCAAAAATTACTGCTTAAAAATTGCGAGCCCTGTATTTCAGCAGCACTATTATTGGTAATGATCCCGTATCACTAAATAGTCACGTATACAAGCGAAAATACGCAAAAGTGTTTTTATAGTCAACAGTCCTTAAAATTGAAAGCTTTTCAACCACAACTGAATTCTAATATTTGTTGTTAGATTTGAAAACCTCTCATACCATAATGAAAGAAAATGCAGACTTAAATAAGTTAGATATGTTAATAGACCTCAGCAAACGTATGGTGTTGAAAGGTAATTTTATAACGTTCAAAATCATTTTGAACATTAAAGTAATACAAAATTAGAGTAAATTATTTCAATAAGTTAACTTGGTACAGGATAATTACGAAAGAAACAGGGGAACACTGAAAAAATCAATACTCACTGAATTCTAATAATAAAAGAGAATAAAATACACCATTTTTAATTGCAGCATTTCTTTCCAAAACGCCAACAGTACAGACGAATTTAAATGGGTCTATTCGATGATTGGTATAAACAAAGGGTCCCCTCTCGACATCGATTTCCTCTTTCTTCAACTGAAAAATTGAAGCAGTCGATGCGAAAGAACCCCCAACAGCCTTGTGTGCTTACTTACATTACAGACCTCAATATCTGATTCAACTTCAGTTTCTGTCAATAAGCTAGCCACGCAAAACGGAAATCAACATCTTGCCAAGAAATCATTATCACCAGTTTGGTAGAATGTTTCGGTATCGACAAAGAAAATGCCGAAGCCTCTCTTTCAATAGTCTTAAAATCGACATCTGGGAATTCTTTTTAAAACGATGGGAAAGGAGGACAATTTTGGATTGGAATTTCGAATATCGGAAATCTTGACGTTTTGTTATTAGCCTGGAGACCCAATATGAAAAATTGATATTTTTCTGTATTTTATTTTTCTATTTACTATAATCTTCTAACCTAAGCGTTGGGTAACCAATAAAGAATTGTTGACTAAAATTGAATTTTTTTTGAAAAACAAACCAATAAAAACATATATCTTGAGTTTAAGAATGGAGATATAATTTTAGTGTGTTATATATTTGATTATTATTAATATTTGGAGACAGCATGTTAATATATATAAATCAAAAAATTTTTAAAAAGTCAATTAAAAATTTATTGCAGTTTTATCAAAAAAAATTGTGAATTGCATACGATAAATTCGACTACTTAGCATGACAATGTGTGGACTGATTTCACAAAATACAGATAATGGCACGCTTCAAATAAAAAAAAATGGCACACAAACATTTATATATGTTCTGGATCATTTTTTAAAAAACGTTTTTTTTTAAACTAGATAATATGAAACGTCCTATAACTTAAGACACAAGAAATTTTTTATTGTACGTTGTTGGATTTAATGGTAGTCACCAGAATTGTGCCATTAAATTCTCATAATCAGAAGAGAGTAAAAAAAAATACATATAAATACATATTTCAAATATATTGAAATATATGATTGGAAACTATATATTTTCTGGTAACAAAACCAGAACAAAGTATTTAAAAATTGATCTAACTACAGAGGAATGATTTTTTTTTAAATATTAGACTAGAAACAATATATAGAAATACCAAAAACCTTTTAAATATTTTATCACACATTAGGATCATCTCCTGAGTACCAATTCATCAAGAGAAATTAAAATGTTTGAAAAAAGTACAATGTCATATAATACACCATAAATTCTACAAAGTCTTTCTTTGGGAAAAAAAATTAAAAATAAAATATCTCATTAAATGTTCTACAATTTCCCACAAGAATCATGGATGAGATGTCATGGGTATGAACCCTTGCTATCCATGTCCCCCTCCCCATCAAAAGAAGAGGAACTCTATCTCCAAACAAAATCTCACAAAACCTGTGTTTGTGTGTCACAAACATGCTTATCCAATTCGAAATCAAAAGATTAAAAACGATAACTGTGTAAAAGTAGACGACCTCGGAGACCCAAAGAAACTTGCTGTCTTCAAGGCATCTATCCACCAAAGGAAGAAAAAAAAAAAGATCTATGTACGTTGTATATTAAAAAAAAATATTAAAAAAAGAAGTCCTAATATGAGAAAGGAGAGTCTAGCATCTGCCGCGAGAAATATTTCCTCTCGCTGTCCCAGAACAGGTGTTGAAGAAAAGACCCCTTGGGGAAGGACGAAAGGCAGCCATTACGGAAAGTGGCTTTCCCATTAACCCCCATTCCAAACGCCTGTCACACATAACATATGATTTCCATCCCGACCAAGGGATGTGTTTGCCCTCGACTAAAAAGGATGCCAAAAAGTGCCTGCTATTAGGAAGATTCTGTTCTCCAGAGGAAGATAGAGTTGTCCTGAGAAAAAAGGCGGACCATCAATTTGCTAGTTATTCCAAGAGAATATTTTCTTTAATATTTATACAAAGAATATTTCAAAGTTTATTTGTCTGAGAGGAAAATAAAAACATTTCTCAAGGAGGAACAAAAACAATCTGTCAAAAGTTTTACGTGTTAATGCATTAGTTTGACCATATTTGTTAGTGAAATAAGCTGTTCAAATAATTAAATTTCAAGAAAAAAATTGGTATGAACAGGAAATAATTTATGATTATTAAAAAAATAATCTTTATTTTCTTAATTTATGAATTTTTCTATTAGAAGAAAAATATAGACAAAATCTCTTTGCTTAAAAAAAAAAAAAATTTCTCCTCATCTACTTTATGCTTTGTCTTTGGGTATTTGTTTCTAGAACTTCAACAACAAGTATGTGTGAATATATATCATTACTTAAGATTTTAATGAGAACAATCAGAAGTCGTTTAAAGGTAAGCAACAGATTAAAAATCTCGGCCTATTAAAGTAATCATAATTATTAATATGGATCATAAACGGAAAGATAACATTAAGCAGATATTTGCCAACATTGTATGTAATGAGTAAAAATTAAGAAAGACGACTACACAGACCTAAACCGGAAAAAGAATAAATAAAAACGTATTGTTCATGAATGGAAGCAAATTTTATCACGGTTTCAACGAATTCTTTTTTCCGCCCCTTCAAAGTGAAAAAAAAACAACATTGTAATCCTTTTATAAAATATATGAAAAAATCGACTGGAAAAAAAATGGAAGGATTTTCACAAGCCTTTTAGATCCCTTTCCTCATTTTCTATCATTTCCAAAAACAAATCAAGAAAACATATAAAAGATACCTGATTACTTTTTAACCCCATTCACTTCAAACTCAGAAACCCCTAACAAATGTCCCAAGCAAAACAAAATAATCCGAGGGGGAGGGGGAGAAAGTGGAAAAGAGAAAGGCGAAGAGTTTTATTCCTTTGGACCAATCTCTCTTCGCAAGAAATGGATGTGGTAAGATGTAATTTGTGCGCCATCCCTTCATTTTTTTTTTGTATTTCCCCCTCCCCTTTCTGTTATCATGTTCATTGTAGTTGCACCTTGTCCCTGTTAGCAGAGATCGGGGATTCAAGAATCAAAGTGCGGAAGCAGGTGGAAAAAAAGGGGTTCCTTCCCATCTGCACTTGTCCGACGACGGCAAATGAACACAGTTGATTATACTTCGCTTCTAGAATCTTTTCCCATCTCTCTCTGGCAACGAGACTGATTTCTTCTTCTATTCTGCTTTAGCCTCATAACCCCTTAGATTTGCTAGAAGAGAGAGAGAGAAAAAAATGGCGATTCGGATTGGGAAACTACGAAAGTTTTTTTCTTTTCCTTTTCTTCGAAGTTTTTTTTCTCCCCCTTCCTTGTTTTGTTTTATGTACTTGGCATAGCTGTTTATCGTCGTCCTTTTTTTTTATTAACTAGCTTCGTTTTCCTTAGTTTCTCCACCTGCAGATATTCTTACTTAACATTTTATCGTTTGGGGCTGTGTTCTGGGGATGTCACTAGGTCTGATGGAACAAGAAATAAGTCTAGTTCAGACACCATTACAACTATGGAATGTTTCGAAGATCAAATAAAAACAATTTTAATTGAACTGTATTTCGCTTTTCGTAAATTTTTGCGAAGCCTTGTAATTACTAAAATCAAAAGTCAATAAGCAAGAAAATATATGGAAGTGTTTCACTAAATTGGTTTATGAAACGATAGAGGATATGAAACATGCAAATTTTCAATTATTTCGTAAATGCCTTTTAGTTTAGTTTTCAATATTTTTCAAAATTATGATATAGTTTAACATTTTTTTTTTCTTTTTTGCTACGTTTTAAAGACGTTATTAAAAGAATTATAATCGACAGTTTTTAATTACTACAGCTTTTCTCAATAAAATTGATTAATCATAATCAAGGAAGATAAATGCAATATATATCTTAACCTTTTACCTAATTTTCTCAAAATATATATAACACGCTTAACAAATAGAACGATATACATGAATTTCACACTCTAAAATAAAAGTTTTATTTCAAAATTGTTCTTTAAATATCCAATTGTACACATTGACATTTAATACGATAATTATTTTGACATTTAATACGAGTCTATCAACAAACTTTCCATAAACAGACATTAATAATACGATTATTAAGAAAAAATATACATTTTATAGTAACATATTTTTGAGTAATATTTAATAAAAAAATCGGAAGTATTTAAAAAGATTTCAAAATTTAATCACTGCTTAAAAATTATTGGTTTATTTTCATCACGTTTTTACATCATAGGCTCAAAAACTAGCATTAATATATTTCCATTTATTACCAGAAACTAAAATGCTTGAAGCGTAAATAGTTACAAAAGCGGAAATAATTCTCATTCAAGATTTCCACTGATACCTTCATATTCTTTCGGAATATGAAGCGAACGATACATGCGATTTGAATAAATTACGGATACACATACTTATCTCGCATTATGACAAATTCCACAAAACTTGATGCCAACATCAAAATAAAACTTAGTATTTAATATTTACTTAAGCTCTCTCTCTTTAATTAAAAGACGCCTAGAAAAGGAAAACTAAGAATACGAAAGGAAATATCAACTTTCGATTATTTTCTCTGAAAAGTAACGAGAAATAAGCAAATATTTATGTGAGATTTAATGAGATTTTCACTGAAGGTACAAATTTCAAAATCTAAATCCTTTCTAATTAGCGATATACACTACCGCCAATATAAGCACACATTATACAAAGCAAAGCTAGGTATGAAACTTAATTTTTTTCCCCTGAAATTATTTCTAAAAGGAAATACATTAAGTTCTGTTGAAGAAAATGTAAAGCTGATAAGTTCAGAAAGGTGAAAATTTAAATATTATAATATAAATGTATTTTTCAAACGCAAAGATTAGGGGGTGATTATTATTTTCCAGTTCTCATAGTAATAAGTGTTTATATATTGCCAGATAAATAATTATACAAATCTTCAAACAAACACCATAGCATAGTTTTTGTAGCTATAAATATTTTCTGATTTAAAATTGATTACTGAGAAAAATGTTTAAGAAATATAGTGAAGAAATATATAAGTATACACGCGAGCGAATAATTCACTTAAATTTTTTCTTGAGAGATTTTATCTCACAATGGTCTTGAGCAGTGGTGCACACAAAGGGGGTGTCCTAGGGATCCGGACTCCCCCCCCCAAAGCCCTTGAGTTTTTTTCGATTGATGATAAGCCTATATATATATAATATATATATATATATATATATATATATATAACGTAAAATTTAATTAAGTACTTGTAATTAACAATTTATTTTATTAATTAATGCTAATTATTAATTCAATAATTTATTTTTTACTGTTTTTTGTTAACAAAATCAGAAGAATCAATTGGTGTTGTCTTGAGGTATGATACGAGTTGGGGTGAGTGAGTGAGTGAATATTAACGTCCCACTGTTCAGCAACAAGAGGGCTTTTGGAACGGTTCATGTAATTTTGAACCATGCTCAAGTGATGCGGACGACACTGAGATGGCACCCCCTTTCCACACCACACCCACGGGAGGACGTTTGAGCTCTCGACAGATTTTACGTGCATCGCTCCCTACACGGCGGGTCTTCAGTGGTACTGGATCGAACTCATGACATGCTAGCCACGATCCGATGCCTAGACCACTTGGCTACCACGGCCACTACGAGTTGGGGACTTTCGACCCTGGACCCCACCCCTTTGAAAAAATTTTGTGTGCGCTACTGGTCTTGAGCTACCCAAGACGTCGCGTGATAGCTTTCAGCTTATCCACCTAACGAGAAATAACCACAACATTATCTCCTTAATAGCTACCACGTTAGCGTCTTCAAAACAAGATGATGCCACCTTGTATCGTCAGCATATTCTGACCAATCACAAAAACCTTTACCGCAAATTATATGATTCTAAAAGCTTCCGGTTGACGAAAACTATAAGAGCTTGGAACTCCGGAGCGAACAAAAAATGCCTTAGAGACTCGCCTAGATGTTAGCACGCTTGTCTACTCGTGTTGTACTTCTTATGTCACCGCTTTACCTGTTTGTTTTTCAATAAAAATGCGGATTTTAAGATAGCAAAAAGTCTCTGCTCCAGCCTTCAACGAATGCAACTCGACAAAATATCCTCTCTGTATAAAATGTCTCATGCAAGAGCAGTCTACTATATTGTAATGTAGAGATTACTTAAAATTACTTCATTACTTAGTAACATGAGGGATCCCACAGCTCTTTGCCAAAAAGGCATTTTATTTTAAATAAATTAAACAAAACATTTTATTAAATAGTAAATTTTTGCTCTTCACAGCCTTTCGCTGGTGAAAAGATCCAGTCATATATAAGGTTATAAGATCTTGACATAATCGGCTCCTGAGTGTGACTGCCCCCGTAATCCCTTTCGTTGGTATAATCCAAAGTCTCTTCACTCAAGCGGTTGAACCTCCGACTCCATCTCAAGAAGTCATCGCAGTTCCTATCGCTTGGTTCTTGAGGTGCGGCAGCCCACGCAACTTCTATCGCGTGTCTCCGAATAAGGAAGACAGATGCGGAAGTAGTATCGAAGATCGAAGGAGATCAAAAAGTCCTCGTCAATTTGCGAGCCAATCCTTTAAACCCCCTAGGCGGGCTTCTTTCACGCCCCCAATCATCTCTGATTGGTGAGCGTAGCGGCCCTCCTCACTTTAGTCCCAACTCTATTGGTGCTTGGAGACAACTGGCTTGCGCGTCTGAAGCCAACTCCGACGCCGTAGCTAGTATAAAATCTGGAGGGCTAAAAATCACCCTGCCACTTTGATACTATGTCTTTATCGCAAAAGGCCGACATTCTTTTTCATTCAAATAGATTGTGATCCCCATGTGCGAAGCGACTCGACATTGTTCACAAGACTGTCTTTTCTACGAATTGTTGAGACTAAAATCGTCTGGGTGTCGAAGAAAGAAAAAGTGTGGCAACACCCAAGCCATTTTCAGAATCAACTCGCATCCGTGTTCCCCCAGGCCCTAGAGAAGAATACACTGTCTCTTTTGAAAGACAAAATGTCCAATCTAGGCATTCCGGTCATCCTGTACATCAAACTTGACAAGTATTATCGGGAAGTGTTCTACTAATGAGCCGATGCCACGATATATATACAGTAGGACTTCCATTTTACGAACCCCTATTTTGCAAATTTCTCTATTTTACGAACTTTTCCTGAACCAAGAATAAAGTATATAGAAAGACGAATCTTTGTTTAACG
The DNA here is from genome assembly GCA_019973975.1 of Trichonephila clavata. Classification (NCBI taxonomy): domain Eukaryota; kingdom Metazoa; phylum Arthropoda; class Arachnida; order Araneae; family Nephilidae; genus Trichonephila; species Trichonephila clavata. The sequence goes on from BMAO01022887.1 coordinate 17,649, forward strand.
AATTTTCCACCTAACAAACTTTTTTCGGGATTTAGCAACTTCGTTAAATACAGGTCCTGCTGTATATATACTTTCCACAAAATTTTTTATTTTTCTTACACATTCATAAATATGTTTTTTCAAGCAACTTTAACGGATCTTTCAAGACATCTAATTTCGAAAATTAATTTAACATTTCTAATCTTTTTCATACATTTAATGAATAACCTTTCAAAATAAATATAGTTTCAAAACAACAAACAGACACTACGTCATGAGAGATCAAATAAATTTTCAAAATCACGCATTTTAATGCAATATTGAAACACATATATTCATTTTCCATCTATACGATAAATTAATTCCATAATGGAAGCGAACTTAGATGGTTTCATATAAATGTTTATTCAAAAATCAACAAGTATAAGCACTAGATGTTCTAACTCCATGCAAAACAGCAACACATTCTCTGCCATAAGGAGAGGGAGGTCATGTATCCAAATTAGAGATCAAGTCAACACGACTTCTAGTGCCCTGCTTTCAGCTTGATTCAACCTGAAAAGGAAATCGTGCAAATGCAGATACGAAGCTCAACAACTGCAACACGTCTCACAATCCGCTTTTAAAAGTACTTATATTCCGTATTTTAACTCCTTTCATAGCGATCGTGCGGTTCCATGCACTAGAGATATCAATAGCCATTTGTATTTTCTAAGATTACAGTGGATCACGTACGCGATCGATCCGCCGGGGCGACAGTGCACGAAATTTTGTCGTCAAGTTAAAAATTAATAGGAAGATATCGGCATGTTGCGAAAATCGTGCTTTCATCATATAGCAATTTAGCCGGTATTTTTCTCAGAAGTTTTTCAATTGAAAACTTTCATACATCATATTTCCCTTTGAAATTTGTCAGTATGGAAATGGATGATTTTTAGTAAGAGAAGCTATAACATTTGAGAATATTTATAATTTTGCCTCGATAATTCTACAGAAGTAAATTAAACTAAACATAATGTAAAATAATTTTAGAAGATTTTAATTCTTTTTTTCACTTGTTCTTTTTAGTGAATCTCAGAGCCACAGAAAATTATGTTTTAAAATTCAGTTCAGGTGAGAAAATTTTGAAAGAAAACAAAATATTCAATTTTGAGACAAAAGATATCAATAAACTATTTTGTTTTACAGTTTTTTAAGCTTTTATTCAAAAAATCTTTTAATTTATTGCTTAACATTTTTTAAATGGTTGAATAAAATATTTATTTATGTTGGTTTTGTTAAAAAATTATCAGATTAAAAGAATGCATGATATTTATTTAATAATAAAGAACAAAAGCAATATGATCGAGAGCCAATGTATATGTCACATAAGAATTTTATAGAAGTATTTTCTATATATATTACATAAAATTATAATAATTTAAGTCATATATTAAAATTAACTGAGATAAATTTGTCTTTTTCTAATATAAAAGTACCAAAAATTTTATTTTAACAGGTATTTGTTAAGACACTTTCAGATTAAATGCACTAAATGTCGGGAGAATGTCTTAAGTAATAGAATAATAGATAGATAGATTCGTCGACTATATACGCGAATAAATTCTATCTAGACATTAAAAAAAATACTAAGAGTTGAAATAAAATCTCTACTACTTTTAATTTTGTTACAACGTAACTGTTATGCTTTTGCAAAGAATTATTTTTGGGGAAAATTTCCAGACGTGTTTTTATGAAGCATTAATAACACATGATAAAAACGAGGAAAGAAGACAACTATATACGTATAAGGTAAGTGTTTTATTTCTGCATCAATACTGTACGAAAAGTCGATACCGTGATCTCTGCTCGTTTGACCCGAAGATAATGATTTATCAAAGACGACTAAATTAGTACCATCTGCAACCTCGCCATTACTTGAAAAGATGATAGAACAGATGTTTCCAGGAAAGCATCATCATCATTGGAGCCAGATTTTGCTTTTCGTGGGCTCCCGGATAATTTGCCGGAAAAGAAAGAAAATTTTCTCTTAAAAATGGTTTTTGGACCCAGTCTTTTAGTCCATTATGACAGAGACTGGAGGGAGGGTTGGATGGTGCTCAGATTCCTTCAGAATGTCCCTTTTATTTTTTTTAGTTCATCGAAAATTTGAGAAAGAATTTGTCAGTTCCGATAATGATGGAAAGAAAGAGAAAAACGGAAAATAAAATCTAAGATTTTTTCCCCCGCAAACCAACAGCTACTTTAGTGAGACAGATATGTACTTCACAATAAAGCTGGTCATTTTCAGGAGAGTAAATCTTCAAGCAAAATAAGAATTAAGTGTAAAGAAGTATTTTTAAAGTATCTACGGTGTATTTATCTGATCAAATTAGAATTCTACTTAAAACAGAAGAGACACAGTTTTTAAATACAGAAAGATGAAGAAGAAGGACTTAAGATTATATTTATTTGAAAAAAATAATTTTTATAATTTTTCTTCCGATTTCTTCATGCGTGAATTGAAATTCTTAAAGTATACTAATAAATTTTGAAAAATGTTTCCTTTAATAAACAACTAAATTTTACTCAATAAGGTAAATGTTTTTTTGTCGCCAGTTATACGAATTATCATTTGTAAGAAAAGCAGTATTTTTACAAATAAATTAATTCAGAATGAATACATTTACAACTTAAAGTAAAAGCAAAACAAGAAAAACAGAGAATTACACTTTTTCTCTGTTTACATTTCTCAGCCTTAAGTTTAAAATACTTTTAATCTCGAAACATTTAAAAAACGCCTTAATTAATAACGGCTATCACAAAATTTATACAATAAAAAATATAGAGAAAAAAATTGTTACAAACTATACATATACAGCAACAGAATTGTTTTTCCAAATAATAAAAACCTTGTTCGATATTTCGGGTTGGATTATTAAATTAAAAACGCTTCTTACCTGAAAAGAAAGAAAAACAGACATAAATATATGGAATTTAAGTCACATAGAAATTAAAAGCTTCATATAACATTATTTCGTTTGTCTTATTCGTTCTGTACACATTATAAAACAAACAAACAAAAACTTTAAATTCACTAAACCACCAAAATCTTTAATTACACAAAAAGAACAATTTGGTAAAACAATGAGTTTCTTTACCTTGGAACAAATGCCATAATAAGAAAATCGAAATATAAGAATATTAGGCATTCAAATACTGTGAACTTAAATATAAGTAGAATACGAATAAGGTTCTTTAGAATTTTAGCTAAACATTCAGAAAATCACGTTTTCAGTTCAACGTTAAAGGCAATAACTTCAGTAATTCCCAACAGATTGTAAAATTATTCTATCAAAATCTCCGGTAAAGCTTTATATTCATTGAAAGATGGAAATTGCATTGTCTATAACCATTTAGAAATTACATTACTCAAACACATGATGCATTAATTCAACATGGCCTCAAACCTTTAAATCCTGATTGATTTTAGTTAAAGTTATCGTTACTTGAAGCAGAATAAATTCCATCAATTCGGAACTAGTTAAACTATTCTAATTCTCGAAAGACAGTCTGAGCGTTTGCCTGCGATTATACAGAAATGTATTAGGATAAAACTGCCTCTTTCTCTGTCGGTTTGCTTTTCAAGTTTATTCTAGCTAATTCACAATGAAGTGTATACTGAAATCGCACTATTCGTATCAAGAAATGTTCTTTGAGAGAATTTGTCTTAATCCAACATGTATATAATATGCAGATAGAATTGAGATCCTAACATATTTTCTAGGCAATAGCTTGATGCATAAATCATAATTTTCCAGTGACTTCAGCGATTACACACAATAATATTTCTTTTCAAACGATTGCGTGCTGAATTTCATAAACCTCAAGCATAGAATCTTTCTTTATATATTCCTTTACATTCGAACATCTGCAAATACGGTTTGAATTAATTTTGTATTACCTATAAGCAGTTTGATCATTATATATTTTGTACATTTTTATACGTGACTACTTATATATACTTTACTATATCTTTGTACAATTTTTATACTTGAAAAAATTTTTGACTAAGACTTATAAGCATTGGCAATTTCGTTTCTATTACAGGTGAAATTCTTTATTTTTGGTTTTGAAAATAGTTTATAACTCTTGCCCTGTTGGTTAACGTTTATGATTAAAAATACGAAGGCGGAACCAGCTAAAATTATTAATAAAAAATTGATTAACGATCTACTGAGGTGATTAAGAATTTTAGTATAATAATAAAAAAATTGGGTATGTGTTTCATCCTTTTTTTTTTGCTGAAATACTTTGATTTAGGCGTACAAAAGTATTTATAATTATAATTTATTACTTATAATTTCAATTTAATTTAATTTAATTAATAGTAGAAAATACAAAATGAATAATTTCAACTTATAATAATGTTTCAATGCATTAAATACAAGTTACATAGAAATTTAATCAAGGACAGTCAATGACAAGAATAAGAATCAAGGAAATCAAAACCGTTAGTTCATTATTAAAAGCAAGTACTATTAACATGGAAACCACAACTGAATAAAAAATGCATTTACAGTGAAGAATCAATAACATTCTTTAAAACAAGTCAAAAGTTCTGCCATAAAAGTACTGAACAAAAACTTAATATTAAATACATGTCATAACATTTTATCGATACGTGTTTAAAGAATCGATATTATTTATTGCCCTGATATAAGTAGGGAAAAGTGTTGGGCCGTCTTTCTTTTCTTCACCTCTCCTTACCCTCTCCCGCATTCGAAAACCATTTATGGAAGACACAAGAGTCATTCACTTCTTAGACGCAATCTTGTCATTTTCGACAAATAACATCTTTTCTTTCGAATCGAATGCTCCGAGATTTCTTGATCGGAATTCACAAGTAGCTTATGATTCATTGTTTAATACTCATAACGCAGAAAGAAAAGAAAATTTCCTCAATTTATCTGAGTTTAAAGACCTCCCCTTTTCCCGTGCCACGTGATTTATCGACTTACAAGTGCATTTTACCACCGAGTCTTCATGGATCAGTGAATCTACGTGAACGGAGTCTTTCATCGAATGTGCATTCTCTCTCTTTTCTACACACAAAAACAAATACCGAGGGGGGTTTGGAATGCTGCACTGCGTTCGATTTTCAAAGTTTATTTGTCCAACCGACTTAACTTTCTACATCGGTTTCTTCGGTATGGCCATATTATTCATGAGTTATTCAAGCCCCCCTTTTTCAACGGGACGTGAAAGCAACAACATGGAACAAAGACCTGGTGGGATGGAATAAAAAAAGTATATAATGGTAGAAGTGCTATCGGGAAAAGTCTGTCTGTAAAAAAGAAAGACTGCGAATGGAACCAGCTGATAGGAGAAATGCCACTGAATGGATCGAAGACCCATTGTTGAATCAATCCCCATGTGTAGCACGTAGGCCGGCTTCGTTAGCATGGATGAAGTCAACCATCCTCGGAAGAAAACAAGAGAAATGCGATGAGCATGGAGAGATGTCGCACTGATAAATTATGCCGGGTGATCAAATTCAACAAGCTTTCTTGCTAAATCATGTGTTAAGTTTAGGAGGAAGTGAAAATAAAAGACATTCTGTACGCTGGCGAGTAATTTATCTTCATCACCAAACGGCAACTCAAATACAGGTAAAATGAACTTCACACTTTCTAAGTTTTTATGGAAGTATAGGAATTTCGATTTGTGTCAGCAGTTGAGGCTTCCAAAAAATAGAGTTTCAATACCGGTACATATCAGTGGCACACACAGGATTTTTCCAAGGGGTGGGTAAGTCCACCATTCTCGCATCATGTTCCAATACTCCACCAAACATATTCTTGAGATTTTTTTGATTTTCGGGAACAAAGAGCAGTAAAAAATTCATCACTGATTAAATAACTAACATTAATTAATAAAATTAATTATTAATGACAAATACTTTATTGAATTTTATGTAATATATACATAGGATTATAATGAATCGAAAAAATATCAAAGGACTAGGGGGGGGGGGTCAGGACCTGAGGACGCTCTGTTTGTGTGCGCCACTGGTACTGGTATAATTTGCTATATTATTTAATTGGTGGGAAAGAACAGAATTCCAACTAATATTTTTAAAGTAATGCGTATGTATAAATTTATCAATTTGTTTCCGAAGAAGTATGCATCCCTCGCCAATAGCCCTCGCGTTGCTTCAGAGTACGACGTTATTGAAAATCAAATAAAATTGAAGTAAACAAATATCAAATAATTGCTGACGTTAATAACTTAAAATTTCTATTGTAATTTTTAAATGTTCTTAATCGTAATTCTGTGTATCATATTTCGTAGTGAGTTGGGAAAAGAAAAAAAATAAAGAAACTGCAAAATTTTAAAAGACAAAAATAGGTCACAAATTGTCTAATATATCCTTTCTAAAAATTAACTCTATTTCTAATATTACAAGAGGAAAAGGGAAAATAACTTTTTAAAAAATAAAACTTTTCTAAATACGATTTGGCAGCGAAAATAATCATTACATAAAACGAGTTTTAAGTTTAATTGTCTCTTAATATCAAGCAAGTTAATATGTATACTTCAGTTACTGTGTATGTGCATGATGCATACGATCTATTGTAACATTACAGCTTGGTTTTTTTAAGAAATCTCTCTAGAAACAACTGAAAAAAACACATATGTAAATGGATAAAATTTTGACAGTATATTTTATAAATTAAAATACCATAACTTTTTTTAGCGATATAAAGAATAGAATTTCTAATTAAGAAACATTTTTTTTATGGACTCAATAGTAGGATAGATGCTACCTCTCAATACAGATATTGCATGCATTTATTATTTTTGTATGAGATAATGATAGAATATTTCTTCAGAACAAGACGATCTTTGATTCAATATAGTGCTTCGATATTTCCAATAGACCAAACACGGAAAAGTCCATGGAAAACACTACTAATGAGCTGTCAACAAAAAAAGAAGTGGGAAATGGAACTGATGACCAACGTTCTATAGAGAGTATATATACCACAAAAAGGGATTTTCTTTTTCCACGATAATGAAGGAATTTTGGTAGAATCCTGAAGAAATACATACGATCCAATTATATCTCATAAATAAAGCCTTTTTATCCTGAGAAGCATATCATTTGATAAGAAGGTGTAGATACAAACATATTCGAATTTTTGTAATAATGAGGTTGCTTAGGTCAGTTTTGAATTATCAATAAACTTATATGCACCACGATGAAACTGAAGTATGAGAATTTCTGTACATTACTAAAATAAAATATTTTTATTTATATAAAAAAAATTAATTCAGAAAATATGTATAGAGATTTATTTTTATAAAAAAAGGGAAGAAGTTATACTAAGAAATGTATTCAATTAATATCAGATCAAAAACAATAATGACCACTAAGCTTCAGTGTATAGCTAATTTGTGTTATAAATTCTTAGTTGTGTTATAAATTCTTAAATTAACTCTGCAACAGAATTTTGTAGAAGCAGCTGAAATATCATAAATAAACCATAGAAAATTTTCAAATTCAGTTATTAAGCCTTTGTATACAGTGACGTCTTAAGATTTTCCAAGGTGCTGGAATCCTTTGCCAAAATAAGCTCCACCTGTAATACTTTTAGGTACACAATATATAGCACATACACACTGTCGACTACTCGTACAAGCGGTAAACTGGAACAAATAAATGTGCGTGCCTACAAACTCATTCGATCAACTGCTACCTTTCAACTTAATGAATAATGACGGTATATGAGGAAATGGCCTAGCCCAGAAACGGACGATGGACATTACATAATAATGCAATTTTGCCAATTTTAATATAGTTACAGATTAACAATTTTTGGAGAATATGTCCGAGTTTAACATTTGACAATTAAAATTATTCGAATCAGGGTCTTACTGAGTATGAATCAAGAACAAGATGAGGCCCCTTACCGAAGCCAACGGCCTCATGCCTTAAAATGTATTTGTTTGTGTAGCAATAGACTTTTCTATCCCAAAAAAGGAATGTATTTCCTTCAATCAGCAAGTTTTTTTTAAAAAAAAGTCAGGACTATAAATTTTATTTCATTTTAAACCTTTTTTCCACTAAGACTTAAAATTTCGAAATTTCATTGACAAACAAAAATGACAGATCTTCCTAGTTCAATAAGAGTTCCAAAAACGAAACAAAAGAATATTCTTGCATTCTTAGGAATTAAAAGAGGAAAAAAATGGCATCAAAACTCTAAGAAAACTTTTTAAAAAATCTCCGTAGCTTCAAGGAATCTGAATGATACATGTTAATCTAAAATTTATCTTTTCTTTCAAAAAGATTGCGTTCTGCATGCCTGCCGGGCAGCTTGTCGAAATGCAGGTGTTCTTTGTGCTGTCTTTTTTTCCTTTTCTCCATTTTTGTAGCATAAAAAATGAAGGTCGTCGCAGCGTCGCCTGGAGAGAACGCTAATCTGACATCAGAAAATAATAATACTAAAAAAGAATTGCAAAAACTGGTCGAGAGAGGACTTACACTTAATTCTACGGGAACGCTGCTGAGAAATTCTAAATGACACAAATCCTTGTCACTAGTTAAGAGGGAGGATGAATAGCAGATCGGCCCCTTTTCCAAGCAAAGAAACCGGTTTTTCAGATTTGGAGGGGGAGGGAATATTAATAGATGTATACATACAAAATATCTTACAGAATGCGACATTATATATATAGAATCAAATAGTTTTTGTATACCAGAATCCCTTTGTTGCGTTATGCTATTTACGTGTATCTAGATAAGACACAGTAAAAGATTTGGATACTTTATAAATTTAAACTGAAAGTTTAAATTTAATTTCGGAAATAATAAAAATAGATGCTGCAGTATCTATAAACATAATAAATTAGCTGATACCTGCTTACACACACACACACACAGGAATGTTTTTGGAATTTTGATATAAAAGAAATACAACTCTCTTATAAAATTAGAGCATGAGGATTAGTTTATTCTACATGAATAGTTTTCCAAAATTTCCCCCCTCAGGAAACACCTCAAATTAAACCTGATAAGACCCCCTGGATACAATAAACATTTAATTAATATTTTGGTAGGCCCAGTCGGAAACAAAATGTTACAATGGTTTTTTTTAAAGGCAAATAAAATTAAGTCTTTTCATGCAAATATTGAGCTTGAAAAGAAAAACCTTTTTAATGTACAGAATAAATACATAAAAGTAATAAAATAATTTATTTATGATTAACAAGAACACACATGGATAGTAAAGATATAAAAAAACAAGATATTTTAAAAGTACAGAATGGAAAATATTGCTGAGTTTCATAATAAGTACGGTCTTATTTAGAAGGAAATTATTTTTTTTAATCAATTTTAATATGTTTTTTTTTTCAATTAGGATTCATTTGAAATTACTTAATATTTTTTTAACAAAAAGATACAAGACTGTTTCCTTAATAGTTTAAACTAATATTATTAAAAAAATAATGTTACAATCCAAAAACAGAATAAATAATGATTTTGAAAACCATTAAACATTCTAACAATATCATTAGGTTATGTATTATTAAAATGTAGTTTATTTTCATAATTCTCGATATTTTCAGTTATTGAGCAGAAATTTACATTTTCTGCGTAATTTTTTTATTATTTTTTTTTCCAAATTATACGGTTGTTGGTAACAAACATAAACCACGGCATTGGTGATGTATATATCAAATTTGAACAAAAATGAAAATCTATACAGATTATTTGAATAATATGAATTTTATTTAAACACAAGAATAAAAAAACTGATTTTCTATTAAGATAATGCATTTCTAACAAGCAATTTATTTTGAACCAACAGTTAAATCTTCAGGACTCTTCAATCATTTCATATCTTTTAAGTTTTCAGATTTGTTTCCGAAAATTGAAAAAGATCTAAGATACTAAAAAAATTTTACATAACACTTTTTTCAAAAGATAAGAACGTAACAGGATCTCATTTTTTAAAGTCTAAATATTTATTTTGTTCAGTAACCATTCAATTCAAAGGGGGAGGGGAGGAATCTACAGTCGTTCCTTCGCTTCAATTTGTTTGAACTTCCACTCCACATAAAAATCTCCCCTCAGGAGAACTTCCGTAACTATAGAAAATTGAAAATGCAAATACAAAAAAGTGCATTCGTAGAGAAATGGAATTTGGATCGTTATCAAAGGGAAAAAAATGGTACGGAATCGAAATGAAACGTTTATTATTTCTCATTCCAGGTGAAACGAGATGATATTCCTTGACGAACCTGTTTCTCAGAATAACCAAGATTTTCAAAGAAGATATGATATTATGTTAAGTAAAAAAACAAGAAACTGTGTTGAGTTTTGTGAGGTGATTTATTTCATCTAGATAACATCTTTTGCCCATACACATACACACACAGTTACTCTATGAAAAAATTGTATCTTTTGAAATTTTCGAGATGGTGGCTTTCAGCACCACCTCACAACCTGTTAAAAAGAATACATTTGATTAAGAAAGAGTACGTAGACGTGGAATAGTACCATTTTTCTTATCACTTCAAAATAAATTGAAGAATTCTTTGTAATTTATTTGCTTTCCATTTTCCAACTGGCCGTACGGTTGTATATTTATTTTGCATCAGTGGCGCACAAAGGAATTTTCCGAGGGGGGGGTCGAAAGTCCACCATTCTCGTATCAACCCCCAATACGCTATCAAACATATTCATTTGATTTTACCGATTGTCGGGGACAAAAAACAGAAAAAATAAATAAATTATTGAATAAATAATTAGCTTTAATTTATAAAATAAATAAATAATAAATACTTTTTTAAAATTTTACTATATAAATAGGATAATAATCAATCAAAAAAAATAATAAAGGTCGATTTAGGCGGGGGAGGGGGGTCCGGATCCATGGATCTTCGCCTGCGCCTCTGTTTTGTATCAATGATAGAAATTTTATAATCAATATTAAAAAAAATAATAATTAAATTTTCGTTCATGAGAAAATAAATTCATCCATAAGAATTAAGTGGAAAAAAAAATTATATGCTTCGATACTATTTCAATTTCATGTTATCAGAAAACGATAGACCAAGTTGCAAAATTTACAGATGTAAAATTCTAAATTTAATTTTGTTTCTCAAAATTGATTTTTTTAAAAAAACATTTCATTATTCAGATGAAAATAAACTGTATTATTTAATACAAAAAAAAAAAAAAAAACTTCGTTGAATTTAATATTTAAAAATTATAAAATTCTCCTTTTTGTTCATCTAAACTTTAGGTAAGGAATATTGAATTAAACAAACTAAGCTAAATTTGCTTTCGGAAAAAATAGATACGGAAATTTAATTTTAATCCCCACATCCTGTTTTAATTTTATGAGAATGAAACATGAAACTAAAAGAAATGTTTCAAAGATAATAAATATTAATATTAATAAAATTATTATTTTGAAAAAAAAAAAACATTCGCATATCTTTTTTTAAAAAAAAATTCAGGTACAAAATAAATAGCATCATTCTAATTTTTTCAGCTTAATTTGACAATTAAATAAAACCAGCGACTATCTTTTCGACATTAAGCTTAAATAACGGGTAAGAGCTAAAAGAAAAACTGTAATAACTTAAGATAAATTATTCATTTCAATCTGAAGTAAAAACTAAAAACTGGGGAAAAAAACTTTAAAATATTTTAAATATTAACATAATAAACATCCGTAAAATTTTAAAATGTATTGAAAGCAACGAAAGAGCCTCATCCTTTTATTTATTATTTTTTCCCCTTTCACGACAATTTCCGTTAAAAAGAAATCAGTTTGATTAATTTGTTTTTAAAAATGAATTACGCCGTCGGCATTGTGTTTACAATAAAAAAAGACATAAAAATATAAAAAAAGGTTTTAATATACGTAACTGAAAGCTGAAAGAAAAAAATATTTACTTCCATTAAATATCAAGTGTTTTCCCCACCCTAACACTGCATTCGTTTTCTTATTTCATACCGATAAAAAATTTGCAAATAAATAAATAACAAACTTTGGGCAGCGTGAAATTTTCGGTCTATCACTCACCTGTATGTTAGTAAAAACTACCTGAACTGGAGGCTTCTAAAATTAATCACAGAGGCTTAACACAATCAACATCCTTTCTTAACCCTAACATCACTGTTTTTTTCGTCTTATCACGTTTCTTGTCGCTGGTTTTACACGGAACAGCTTATCTTCGAGCACAGTCGACAAAATTTCAACAAGTCGAAGCATGGATAAATTAATTTAAAACCACCTGATATCAAATACGAGGTAATTGTATTTCAAGTAAGTATAGCGAGAATATTCGTTTAAAAGGATAGAAGAATGTAAAATCTATTTTGTTAGAAAATATATCGTTTTTATCCCTCTGTCTTGGTTTACAAGTGAATTTTTTCTGTTCATAAAAAAAAAATTGAGTAGGCAAAATGAAAATTTGAGTAATTGATTTAGATATCTTTTTTTTAACGCATGCATTGTGTTGGTTTTATTCTGTTTATAAGCATTTACGTTTTAATATTTGTATTGATGCATTTTTATTAAATCTTGGTATTAAAATTTTGATCACATGTTTTCTATTTACAAAATAAAGCAGGTCGCAGCATTTTTCCAATTAGATTTTTTAAAGAAAACCAAAAGGTTAATTTTTTTTTTTTGTTTTACGGTAAAATAAATTTAGATATTTTTCTTACTTCAAGGTTTTACATTACCCGAGCGCAAGAATAAGTAATAATAGTTGACATACATTTTTGTAATAAATAACAGAGAGAGTTTTGTTCTTTAAATAATAAGAGATTTTTTTTTAAAAGAAGATGTTAGCCTCACTGGCGTGGCTAGTATTGAGAGGGCCTTATATCAAAAATCTTAGGGGGTTTATTTTTTTGGGAAATATGCACTCTGTTAATAGGACCATTTATAACATTTTATGAATTTTTGCTAACACATATTGTGGTCCCTGTAACTTGAGGGCCCCATATCATTGATACGGCAGTAACTACGGCCCTGGTTAGCCTACTGTTGTTTTCAGAACCTTCAAGTAAAATAATTCAAATGGAACTTTATAATTAAATCCGATATAAATGGACAGATAATATTTTTTTTTCAATGGGCTGCGCATTGTATTTTAAACCTTTGCAGACCTAGAACATTCCCAGGAGCTGGTATCACTTTTTAGCGCTGCACCATATAGGCGATACCAATTACAGCAACAATTTTGACGCCCAGTTTCCTCCACAGAGGGAGGCACCTGAGCTCTTGACGATGCGAACAGGTTCTAGATTTAATTTTGCCGAGAGCATCCAAACCAAATGGACACTCTAGGGAACTTTAACATGCCGTATAATCATACGACATGGCGCTGTCGATTTTCTGCATCATGAACATCCACCGACTTGGGCCGGGGTCGAACCCGCAACCTTGGGTGTAGAAGGCCAGCGAAATATTGCATGTTACATTACCTCAAATACATAATCTATTGTAATAATTTCAAGTAATTTAAATATTCTAAAATACATGTTTTTAAAATTCACTGATACGATATGAATATAATTTCAAAACCTTATTTTATCTTTAATATCCATTTTAGAAATTGTAATACATTTAATAATGCAGAATCATCAATTGATAGTACAAAAATCTTTGTGATCAAATAATATTTATAAGTTATAGAAAAATATGTAATTGAGAGAATGATCAAAGGTTACAAAATGGGGTGACAAAAAAGAATCATAAAAACTGACATATCACTTTCAGTGTAATTATATACATTGAGAAAATGTATTTATAAAAAAAAACCTTATGTTGTATGAGCTATCCGATGATCTCTATTTATCATTCAAATCGCTGCCTGCATAAGAACGTACTCCCGGTAACAACTTGTTGGAATAGACTATTACGGTGTCAAAACGTCAAAAGAACAACACTGTGTAACATGATAGCCTCCCGACTTAATTTTCCTCGCACAGGATAGAAAACTGCTGCATAAATAACCTGGTAACAAGAAACCGAATAAAAAGAAAAAACTTGAGTGAAAAAGTGACGTGAAAAAACCGGGATCGACTTGTGTCGCTGTTGGTTGAAAGCGCGTGTGGCCTGTCCCCCACCCTCAGAAGTCTTCTCGCAAAAGTAATCAATTATTAATCAGCAGTTGTGACGCTTGGGGATTAAGGGAGGAAACACCAAGTGACCTCGGATGGTGACCTCCCTTTCCTCTTGGCCATGACAGCGAATCTTAACAAGCCTCGTAAATAAGACGTTCCAGAGGTCCGACGTAATTGAGACAGCGCGCTAGGGGTTGGCTTTTAATGAGCATGTTCCCTGCTTCCAGCTGAGAACCCTTGCAGAGTGAATTCGAGCGGATAGCTTGCATTAATTCAAGCGTGCCATAAAAACAAATCCATTGGCTGGCGGTTGTATTAGAGGTTATTTTTGCCGATCGAGAGAAAAATCAATAATGCTTTCGTTCCAACTATAAATTTATTTATGAAAGATCGTGTAGAATAATTTTAGCAAACGATAAATTAAATCTGACCTTCTCCCTCGACACGATAGAATCCAAAATAAGAACTAATTTTTTGGAACAGAAAACTATTTCATTTCTATTCTCAAACTATACTAATACATAAAAAGCAGATTATATAATAAAAGGCCTGAATGGAAATAAACTATTTTTTATCTCATACGTTCTACGTTTTTTGTATTCCAGTGGCACACACAAGGCGAAGTCCGGACCCTCCCCCCCCCCCAATCACCCACGATTTTTTTTGATTGATCCAATCAGTAAAATTTAAATAAGGAAATGGAATAAATAATTTATTTTACTAATTAATGCTAAAAATTGAAACAATAATTTATTTTTTATTGCTCTTTCTTATCGACAAAATCAAAAGAATATGTTTGGCGGCATATTGGGATACAATTCGAGAACGGTCGACTTTCGATCCTCTACCCCCTCGTTTGAAAAATTCCTGTGTGTACCACTGGTGTGTTCTATACTTTAATGTCAAATAATTTATAATTTTATTTTTAATAGTTATAAGTAGATATTGCTATTATTTTTAAGGTTGTGTGTTGTCCAAATAGAGCAATTGTTAGCACTCAACTTTGTTAGTACCTTTGGTTCTACTTAAAATGTATCGTTCGAAATCAGGTATAACATGAAAAAAAATATTCTCTCAGATAATAAAAACGTTAGTAATAAATTTATTCATACAAATTTCGAGCAATCCGAATTAGAATTAATTATTCTATAAAGTTAACAAAAAATGATAATCAAAGTTGTGAGGATAAGAGCTTAACTAAACACTCAGTCTTAAATTATTTTGACATCAATTAAGATTTGGTCACTAAACATTTAATATAGTACACAAATTTCTTAAATCAAAAGCAGTTATTTAACTCTAAATCAGTGACTTAAACGAATAGTTTAGTGGTATTAAATATTTGTAAGTCATATTGCTCCAAATTTTATATAAATAGCCATGATTATGAATCGAATAACAATAATGTTTATATTCAAGATGAAAAAGGAAACTCATCAACGTGATGGTAATATTCTATTAAAATTTATATATTAAGTTAAAAATTACAAATCAATATCAATATAAGCACATAAGACTTATTTCATAAAAAGAACCACGTCCATGTAATAAAAGTATATTTATATAAATAACAATTAATAGTTACATTTTCCATTAGAAAAATATATCTTTTGGTTTATTCCTAATAAATTCCACTGAATCATTAAAACATAAAAATAAATTTTAAAGTTAATGAGAGAGTTCAAAACTAGTTAAACAACTATAGATATTCATAAAATATTTTTGAACAGAAATCAATACTTCAGTTGTAATTAAAATCACATCGATTTTACATCAAAGGGGAATCAGATCAATTTATTATTTAAATTAATGAGGAATACAATAAAACAACAACACAAAACATTGATGTGCAAAAGCTAGTTTGAATAAAATCTCGCTCAATATGAAATAAAAGGAAAAACCCCTCTGAAACAACTCTATATGTTTTTCTACATAAATAACATGAATATTAAAGAATTCGTTACAACTGCCAAATTTACTTCAAAAAGAGTAAAAATTCAAAAATATCAGTATACATTCCTTAAAAATTTAATTTTACACTTTAAAACAAACATTCTAAAAGATTTTTAATTCATTCAAAGCGACAAAATTTAAATCTCATTAGTTTAACAATAGATTTAATTATAAAGATTACAGAAATAATTCTTAACGTAACTCAAGAGGCTGATTAAATTAATAAGAATTTTAATAATCTTATCAATTGTTATAAGTAGGAAAGTTGTTATTGAGAGACATTAAAACTTTCAAGTTGAAACATTTATTCGAAATATGCATTTTAACATTTCATAATCATGTTGTTTTCCTTTCTTTAAGGACACGTATTGATCGAATATAATATTATAATTGTTCCAAATTAGAAAACGATTTTTGAGAAAGATTTAATTGAAAACTAAGACTAAATAAAATTCGCCTTGTTATTTCAAGGGGAAATCTTTTATTTTTAAAAGTTTAGTATTCGAATATGTAGCTTAAGTATTTAGTGTTTTAGAACCGCTATTCTTATCAATTTTTTATTCATTCAATTAAAATTAGCAAAAAGAGTTACATTACTCAAGAGAAAAATTGCACAGTAATAAATTAGAATTTATTTTTTGAAAGCTGTCTTCTCCAAATATCGAAAACTTCAAACAAGGAAATATCATTGCATTTCCAACAATTGCTTGCATCGATAAATAATTCAAACTAAGAAACAATTTCATGTAAAATTTCTCTGAATTTTTCTTCATATTTTAAATCAATAATTAGAGAAAATTGGGAATAATTATTAGCAAAAATTACAAAAATAATGACCCAAGGTATTTTAAATAAAATATTTTGATTTGATATTTGATTTATCGACCTTGTGATATTTGATTATGAATTGGAAAGATTTGATTGGAAATTGACTCACGTATGTAGTAAAACTTACATGAAGTTTAAAACTTCATTTGTTTTCGATTCGCTAATAACTATGCTACTAATAAAAGAAATATTGCATTAAAATTATTAGTAACTGAAATAAGCCCGAATAAAATAAACAAGAGTCTTGAAAACAAATCCATTTTCTTTAACTTGTACAATTAATAATTACAGATTTGACTGAAATGTGTGTGTGCCTTAGTTAAGCGTTATTAGAGTGTAAACAACAAGCTAACGTTCAATAGATGCAATTTAGAATGATTAATACATCAAGATGGCAACTAATTAAGAAAATAAAACAAAGAAAGAAATCAACAAACAATATGAAGGATGGTAGAAAAGAACTCAAGGGCACGAAACTAAAATAAAAATTTGATTTAAAACTAATTGAGACTTATCACTCAAAGAAATATCCCAAGAACATAGTGCAACATCCAACAAAACTGAGCAAAGTTGACAACCCCATTTTTGTTAATAATTTATTCTCCATGGGTCCAAAAAGTGGACAAAGGAAGACGGAAATAAACATTCATCCCATTAAAAGAACACAAAACTTTACGAAGCAAAAAAAAAAAAGCAATAATGATTTTTCGAAAAGTTTTGGTGGCAGGAAGAACGGCGACTTGGCGAAACAAATCTTCCAAACAATTTTTCTGCCTGCTCCAGTTGTAAACAACAATAGAAAGAGATAAAGATAAAAGATGGAAGAGTGTAAGAAATGGGAAAAAGGATTCGACGGAATTATTCCTAATTTGGACAAAGCGAATTATTCTTGCAGCTTTCTCTTTCTCCAGTCAGGAAGCCTCATAGAAGTACTTGAAAAATGGAACAAAAGATATTCTGCTTCTATTTGTTTATTTGGCGAACAGACAGACGATACAAAACTCGAGGGACATCTGTACTTTCTGGATGGGTGATCATCATACACATAACCAGCTGCTAAGATAAAAATTTACACAAAACAGAGTAATGCAACAAAAAGTAAGCTTTTTTTTAATCATTATTTTGCGAAACTTTTTCATAGTAGTTCCCTTCAACACGTTGTGAAAAAAGGTTTATTCTAAATGAAGAACAAAAGAAACAAAAGTGGTAGTAGAAATTCGTCAGCTTTGTTGCTTCCAGAGTTATGTTTGGAACATTTTTCTCGGTCGGACACGCAATTTTGTCACCAGGCAAGAAATGATATGTTACGTGAGATAGGGAAAAACTAAGTTACAGGAAGAATACCATGCAACGGCAAATCCAAGGTATACAGAATATACCAAGTTAAAAAGACTCCCTTTTGCATCATGTGATGAAAACGAAACTCCAATCACAAGAGAAATACAGCGAGAATAACTAGATAAAAAGGAGCAGAGAGAGGAGAGTCGAAACAGGAAAAAAGACAGATCCAAACAAAATTCCCTTTAGGCATTCCTGAATTTTTCTCCGGAGTGCTAATGACTTCCGTTTTTGTTTTCTTTTCTGTTTTGCATAAACTTTTGTTTCCTTTCTTTTTTTGCTTTTATTCTCATTTTTTGTTACTCTTTCCCATTCCCTTAACTAACTTGTCATTTTACAAAAGCGAAGGGAGTTGAAAGAAAAAAAAAAATGAGCACGAAAAAAAAAAAAAAATAGAAACAGACGATACATCTTCTTTTCATTCTAAAACGCTTGTTGGAGTTTTTCAGATTCGTTTAAAAAAAGAATTTGATGAATTGCCACACGATTTTGCTCATTCTAGCGTTAACTCTAAAATAGAAGATCTTTTGGAAAGTTGAGAAAGTAGAAAATGATCTAAACAATTTCGAGTTGAACTATCCGAAAGCATTTTCACGAATTCACTGTAAATGCTTTTACAATTTCTTCCCAAGTTTGGGATGTGAAGTAATGTTAACAAAAAAGGAAAGTAAGAAATAAAAAGCAAGAGTAGTTGGAAACGAATTTAAAAGTAGTGTTTAATTTCTCCCTAGTTCTTTACGCTCCATTTTTTTTTTAATTTTTCAATTATGGATTCACCAGCACAGAAAATGATGTATTAAGGATTTTCAATAAATAAAATACCCTAATATATACAATTTCGAGGGGTAGAATTTATACACAGTTTTGAATGTAAAATTAGACGACATTTTCTGATAAATATTAAAACTCCTTAAAATTCTGATAAAGGTTTGATAAATATGAATTCAAAGAATCAATGTATCTACAAATATTTCTTAACATCACTATATTTCTTATAGTTGTACTATATTTTAACGATTCCTACTCATGAAACAAAAATTAGGCATTACATTTAAAAAAATCAAAACTTCGGTTACAAAACCATATACAATACGTATTTTAAAGTAATTTTTTTTAATAAAGAGAAAAGGCAACTATGGTCCAATATGGTAACTAATGGCAAAATAAAGGAACCTGCAGCAAAATAAGGCAACCTGTACTACGGTTATTTTCCTAGTTTTCCCACACATAATAATGTAATGCTTCTTAGATTTGACCCGGAGGGAATAAGTAGCTTAACATTGTCAATTGAACTTTTACAATTCCATAACAATGAACAGAATGTAAGGAAATACTAGAACAATACTTTTACTTGAACGCTATTAATCGGTTTATTTGCAACAATCCTTTATTTAAAAAAGACCAACAAACAAGGAAGAAACCCTGGAAAGGTTTTTATCCTTACATTAAAAAAGAAAAATTGTATGACTAAGACAAGTCCGCGAGGATTAACGGGATAAAAAACATAAAAGAGAAAGAAATGAAGAATCGGAGGAAGAACGAATATAAATTTATGGAGCTCGTTTGAGATACCATTCAGACATTTTTATTGCATTAAGATCGTGTGAACTTGTCTACCGAGAACGAAAAACCTATCCTATAAGTTAATTTAAAAGCTGATTCTGACATCATCATAAAAAATAAGCACATGTCAATCGGAAGTTGTGGATATTGTTTCTCAAGTCTTAAAACAATACCAAAACAGAATGATGCTTCTTTCTTTGATGTAGAACAATAGGCTGAATTCGTGACTGTATTCTTTTCGAAAAATGGGTGCTGTATGGCTACAAAAGTAGGTAAGAATACTATTTTGATGTTATAGAGTTTTATTTAATCATAAATACAAGATTTGTTTCTCTCAATGACAATACATTTAACGCATTTCATAATAAATATCATCCTTTGTTCTTTAACATTATACCCTCTCATAGTTTGCTTAAAAGAATATTTCAATACTGGTTCTTGTGGGAAACTTTGTGAGAGCAAATAATTCTCATGTTGAAAATGGGCAACTTTCTTAACGTGTAAGTTCTGAAACGCTTATTTTGAAAATAAAATTTTGTTGTGAAAATTGGTAGTTTATTCTTTGTATTTTATTTTGTTTTATTTCTGATTCCTTGAAAAAAATTGGCTCAAGTGTAGTATAGGGCTTTGGATTTGGCGGTTTTATATAGATATTATGGTGTGATAACGAATTCAATCTGGCTTCCGAACACCTATCTCTAAATGAAGTAGCTTGGCGATCGATTTTGGTCGCCAAAAGAAATTGACATCGCCAAGGGTCCCACCCCCTATACTACACTTTAACCAAAAAAATTATTCCGAGTTTCGAAATTCAGAGTTTGCGGAATAATCCACTCAGTTCAAAACTTAATAACTCTTTATCGGAGTAAAAGTAACATACAATAAAAATAAATTTTTTTTAAAAAAAAACCCAACATTTCTTTTGTAACACTAGCGGTCTTGAGTGGGCCCTGTAACTAAATTCCTTGGGGACCCTCTTTCGGGGCTTATTAATATTTTACAACTATTCGCTTGCACGTTTTGGGGCCCCTGAAGTTTTGAGATCCCGTATCAATGATACAGCGGTAACTGAGACTCTGATCCATACGTAACCACTTACTTAAAAAACCCATAAAATGAAATTAAGGAAATAATTAACTATTTTTATGTCATAATTTCTCTACTGTTTCTTACTCGTGTACCCCTTAGCTTATTATCCCACTGCTTCACCCACCTCAATATATATAATTATTAACATCTACATGAACACATACAGTAATCTCTCTATAATACAGAGAAATGTTTCATTTTTACTAACATAAGTGAGAAAAAAAATGTGTGTACGCATTGGTAATTATATATACATTAACTATTTTTTTTAAATCTATACATGCATATTTAAAAACTATAGCACTATTTAAGAACTGATTAAAAAATTGAATGACGATAAAAATACAGAGACGGCAAAGAAGTGTAACCATCAACCTTATTGAAGCCCTCTTTAGTACGACATTTAATTAAAATACATTTTACAAAAATGTAATATAATTGGGTATTTTGTGGTAGAGTAATAGAAAACCAAATAAAAATTTGTTTAATTTTTATTTTAGCAATATGATTTGAGAGTTATTTCACCAGATAAAAATACTCAAGAAACGATAATTCACATAAAATAAAAAAGGAAAAATAAAAGCATTGGTACCTGCGCTTTTAAAGGGAAGTCATGACGTTATTCATAGAAAAGAATATTATTTGAATTATATATATTAAAATAAGAATTAAGACTCCGTCCCCAGTAAAATCTGTTAATAAAAGTAAAAATCATTTTTTCCCTCTTTTTTTTCTATCCATCAATGTCCATATTACATTTCCTTCCAGCGTACCCCAAAACCATTTCACGTACCCCTAGGGATATGCATACCACAGGTTGTGAAACGCTACTTCATGCGAAGAGACTCATTAGAGTTTTATATGCAGAAAACGAAAAAGTGATTTTAAAAAAATCAATAATACTCATTAATTTATAACATAATTACATTAAAATAAATGATATTTTTTTTAGATTTAATCAGATGTTTCTACATAGATTATGTCTAGAAATACACATTATTTCCAGAGTAATAATTGCCTGTTTCAGTAGAAACATATTTATAGAAATCCGAATGGAATTCCTCGAAACAGAATCGAATACAAGCGAATTATTTTTCAAAATAGAATTATATTTAAGATTGTTTTAACAGTAAGAATAAAATATATAACAAAATCTGAGAGAGAGAGAGAATTTTTGGATTTGATTTTAAAATAAAATATGTAGAATTCGAATGGTATGCTTAAAAATTACAGAAATTACAAAATATTTAATAAGGGATAGTTAATTGACAGCATTATTTTTTTCCTGTGCTAATTCTGATTTATCCCAATAAATATACAATTACATCAACAGTGTTTAATATAAAGTTTTATTTTTAATTCTTCAATGTGATTATCCCTCACAGTCTTTTATACAGTTACACATAACAGTGCATATTTAAGCTCATTCCAGGCCCTGGGCGCAAAAGATCTACAAGCCCCCTTGGCGCTGGAGGATCGAAATTTAATTAACCAGAAAATCTGGTTAAGTCCAGCTTATAGGGGCCCTGGGCGCCCAGTGGCTAAACCGGCACTGACACATAATGTGCAGTATTTTTATATTTGTCTATGTGCTATGCTTAGTCATAGAATAACTGAAATACTTTTAATATTTTTTTTAAAAAAAGGTACTATTATGAAAGATATACAATAATATTCGACTTAAGTGATTTTCAAACCTCATCGATTCATTTTTTGTTAAAGAAAAAAAATTGGTACAATTGGTGAAATTGGTAATGTGATTGAAAAATTTGCCGATCTTGTTAAGCAAATAAATTTAGAAGTGGATAGTAATGACGTTCAAGAACTGCTGGATTCCCACAATCACGAGCTGACAATTGGTGAGCTCACAGAAGTGCATGAGCAAAGCAAGACATAGAAGTCCGAGTCTTTAAACCCAGTTCAATCAGAAGGTGGAATGACGATTAAGAATTTGACAACAGGCCTCAGTTTAATTTAAAAAAAGTTACAAATTTTAGAAAATATTGACTCGAATGTGATGAACATATTTTTTCAAAAAAACAAAAAATTATTAGCACACTACGAGAAAATTTTGCAGGAGAAAAAAATTCTTGAGTCGACACACTACTTTAAGATTTTATGAAACTTTCTACATCAAAATACTTCGGCTTACGATTTTGTATGTATGTTCTCTAGGATTTCACTAAACATTTTTTTTCTAAATTATTATTTGTCTTCATCTCCAGCCCTAAATAAAAATAATTTGTATACATTATCATACCCCGACTTAGTCACACTTGCCGCTAAGTTCGGGGTATTACTGTATATCAGTGGCGCACACAAGGGGGGGGGGGGCGTAGGGATTTGGACCCCCCCCCCAAACCCTTGAGATTTTTTTGATTGATGATAATCCTATAAATAATAACAGTTTTTTTTTATTATTTAATGCTAATTTTTATCAATAATTTATTTTTTACTGGTTTTTGTAAACAAAAATCGACAAAATCAGAAGAATCAATTATATGTTGTCTTGAGGTATGATACGAGTTGGGGGCTATCGACCATGGACCCTTTCTAGAAAAAAATTTGTGTGCGCTACTGCTGTATATTATAAGATAATAAGTTATAAATTTCTTTTTTTAGATAAATAAAAGAAAGTATTATAAAATAAATACTTTTTTTATATTCAAACTTCCATTCCATTCTTGAACAAGATCAGACATTTTTATGGAATACGGTCTTTTTACAGTCTGCACTTTCTCATACCTCGTACGAACTTGGGGTAATGGTTATGGCTTTTCAGATTAAATATATCTCCGAAACGGACAACGACTACAATGATTAAGCGGTTTTGAATTCAACAAAATACAATAAAACACTGAGCATTTTGTAGTGACTTCTACAAGAACCAAAGTGACACATAATAGTTAATGGTTATCTTCGATAGGAGTAATTGTAATCCAGAAAGTCTTCCACACAAACTCAAAAAAGGCACAAAGCAAACAGAAAACAGCAATTCTTCACCGCAGCAGTTAAAAGCATTAGGACTAACATTAAACACAGAAAGAAAACAAAAAGAAAACCTCACCACAATTTCACGAACCGAAAGAATTCGGTAATCTGTCATAGTAGTGTGTTACCGGAAAAAGGTTCAAAAGTCGGTATTGGGGAATGCGTAAAGCTCATTGTTGGCACCTTAACAATTAATGTCTTCCCCTATTTCCCCCACACCTAAAACATTTTTCTGTTTCCCCTCTTTTCAGCAAGGGTTGTCACGGCTTTTATTGCGGAACATTGTTATATCTGGCGAAAGATAATTTTTCACATCTTTTGTTAGTCGCCTTTTAATTAAATTCTAATCATGTCAGGAGGAAGAAGAATATTTTCTGAAGTACTTCGTCCTTTTCACATAATTTTTACGCATAACGAGTTATTCGATTTAGTTAATGAAATTCTTTTATTCTTGGAATACGTTTTTGATCTTTCTTTTGTTGGTCGCTATCGTACACAAGATAAAAGATAATAGAAGGATAATTTAATAAAGTGTGCATTCACTGACATGATAATTCGAAGCATGATGAAAAGAACTTACCCCTTCCTCTTTCCCCACCAACAAATATATTTATGCTTATAAATTTCAAAAACGAGTCTATATAATTATTAGTGGATCACAATACTGTCCAACTTCAGATGCATAATTACAAATTACTTGAGATAGATTTGATGTAATTGGAAAGATATGATTCTACACCCTAAATAACTAGTGTTGTAAGAAATACGTGTAACGGAAATGAATGGCAAAGTAAAGTTATGATTTAACTAACAAAATGTTTTTTAAAAGCATTAAAAGTACAAAAAAGGGACAAAAAGGGACAGTATCAAAGCTTGGTGGCAGGAAATCAACTGAACAAAAAAATAAAAGGATCGAATCCAGCTCCCAGTATCTGTGTCTATTGACGTTCGCAAAATTTACTTATAGGTCCAGAGGCGGATTAAGGTAGTTGGAGGCCCCTGGCGGGAAAAGGTTTGAGGCCCATGGGCTTAAGAGTCGAAAAACTACAATAGTTAAAAGAGTCGCTTACTTTCAATTCTCAAAATAAAATGTATTAAAAAAATTAAAAATCTTACTTAAGAGCTTACAGTGTTGCTATACAATTTGATTTCTCTTTGACAAATTCATCAAAATTTTTTACCATATCTATTTTGTCCAAAACATTTTATTCTGTATATAATATGGTCATCCTGTTCAATTTGTCTTTTCTGCCTTAGTACTTCTTAAAATTATTTTTAACATGTTTTAAAACTAAAAAAGATCATTCATCTGATGCATTCGATATTGGAATTGCTAAAAATATTTTCAAAAGTTTTTCTACATTATGATTTCTCTTGCATTTCGATAAATTTCTAGCGGGGGTTTCATTGTATCTTTGGCTTCTTTTCATTTCTTGTTCCATGATGGCATGGTTAGTTTGTCGCTGGCCATTCCACTCATCAAACTTGGTGCCCCTGGTGGCTGCCAGGTCCGACACCCGCCACTGTATAAGTCCATGATTATTGGTGGACCATTAGGTTTCAGACTAGTTATCTTTATGAACAAAATAACTACGGTGTGTGTATTTAACAATAATTCAATATATTTACACATATATAAGCGTGATTAAACTTGCCAATACTGCATACGAGATATGGAATATCTTCATGCGATTGTTTGTAAATTTCATTAGCGATATAATTACCCCAAGAGTTTACGTTAATTAGCGCATAGATAAACATGGTCAAGATAAGTAAAATGTTCTTCCGAAATCTTTGATTTCAGCTATATATATAATTTAAATTGAAAATATACATTAATTTTTGATATTTGATAAAAATTCGATTTGAACACTGGGCAAGTAGTTTGAAAGTTCTTCAGAGGTTTCTTCATTCTTAACACTTCCTCGAGCGCATGCGCTTTAAAGTTGATGCATATATGATTTGAACTCCCCAGACGCAAGTGAAACCAGACAAAGTGACCAATGAGAGAACTCATTCACATGATGCATGGTCAAGCACTCACAAGCGATCGTGGGCCTACTTCTTCCGGTTTATCCATTGGGCGCCCAGGGGCCCGGATAAGCTGGACTTACCAGATTTTCTGGTTATAAATTTCGAACCGCCCGCGATAAAGGGGGCCCGTAGATCTTCTGCGCCCAGGGTCCAAATTTAACTTAAATCGGCACTGCATGAACCCCACTTTGGATATTATTGTTCGAGATGCATGGAATTCGAAAAGCGATGGAACCATCGTTGCACATTAGAAATGAGTAATTAACAATATCATTCATTGTTTGTAAACTGCATTTATAGCTATAATTTGTACTAACATTATGCGAGCTTAAAATTTAACTTATACATAATGGTTCCTAGATGCAAGGGTTGTAATAAACATTTTAATTGATTTAATACGTTTTTGAGCTTTTAAAAATATTATGTACTTCAAAGAACTTTTACAATGTAATGATAAAGAAAAAACGAAATTATTTAGTTACAGCTGCAATTAAACTCAACTGGGATGATTTTATCCCCGATTTATTATTATAGCTAGACACTCAATGGTCTGATTGTAAATATTTTATAACGCGCAACATGATGATTTCTAGTATAAAGATAAATATGGACACACTGTGAGACTGTGTGTGTGTGAGTTCACACACACACAGTCCCAAAATAACTCTTTTTATTTTTTATTTTTAACAATACTACACCAATTGTTACAGTTTTAATTTAGTAACAAAAAAAAATTTTTTTTTTTATTATTTCGATTTCATTGCGTAAAAGACAAACAAAATATAAGATCCTAAATTTGACAGAACCTTAATTCTTTGTGACAAATTTTCTAGTTCGTTAATGAATTATTCATATTAGTTTTTTTCTTTGCGCATCCGCTACATTTTGTGCTGAATAAATTATACGTTGAGTATTTTTTTCCCCTTCCCTTTCGATCCTTCGTATCTTGCAGGGAAGAACACGCTATCGACATGAAATCGGATGCATAAAATTTGAATAAACTTTAGCATTGGAGTAAGAATTTTTTTACTGCTGTTTTATCTTCATAATTCCTTCACTGTCTTATCGTTAGCATGCAAACGAATTTACGAATATAGATATTCTGATTAGATGTCTTCTTCATGTCGTAGTCACCCACAATAAATACTTTAAGCACAGAATACTAAGTTTGGTAATAAATTGTTTCCCTAAATCTAAATAAATGATGCTGAGGGGGGAGGGGCGAATAATGTTTTGGTGAACAACGTACATAATTTTTCAAGTCTGGAAAAAAGAAGAAAGGCAAATAATAAAAAAGAAAAGAAAGAAATAGAAAAGAATTCAAGTGAAACGTAAACAAATGACAAAAAAGATAGGCAGTAGAATAAATTTTGTTTCGAAAAATAATTCATTATTTTTTTTTATGAAAAGTTGTTTTGATGTAGATAATCATAGTTTAATACACTGACATTTTTTTCGTGTGTGTGGCAGAGGGATATGAAATATTCATATAAAGAAAACTTGAAGATTAATTTTTTAAAAACATTTTTAGACAAACAACCACTTTAACCTTTAAAAATGTTTGCTTTTTTGCAAAGATCACAATTATACTTTTCTTTCTTTTTCTGTAAAGAAGAATAAGTTATTTTCTGCATAGTATGAAAAAAAATTTCCTCGAAATTGCTCTAGATAGACAAATACAGCAAAAAATCAAAGGTATTCTAAATAATATAAGCTATATCCAGTGTGTTTATTCATATAATTAAATTAGAGAAAATAAAAAGGGTACAAAATCGAGAAGATGTAAAAAAAATTAAAAATCTAAGAATTTAAGGCAATTACTGGCTTAGAGCCAGTCCTGAGTGGGCCCGGTATCAGAATTTCTTGGGGACCCTTTTTTTTGAAGCCCCTTGATAGTCTAGGACAGGGGTGGCCAACCTTTTTGGGAAGCGTGCCACACAATCTGATACAAAAAAGTTACGCGTGCCACTTCCAACTTTTCCACCAAACTAAAAAATATACAAAAGTGCAAAAAATGTTACTTGTAGGCTTATTTACACCAAAAACATATTTTTAATTGCAAATTCTATATGGTGAAAATGTAAAAAAAAAAAAAAAAAAAATGGTATAACACACACAAATAAAACAAAAGTAGAAACATATTGTATTGTTGATAAATTTTTACAGGATCAGTCAGTTAGCTTATGTAGAAAATAAATGTAAGCAACTTGAAAAGTTTAATTTTAAATTATTACTAAGCAATCACTACTTTCTTATAATGTGTCTTTTGAATTTGTAGTTTTTTTTACTAAATCCTCTATATTTGGATTGGTTCGTGAAGATGCTAAAAAAATTATGCGTTTTAGGTGCATATCAGTTAATTTTGAGCGATATTTTGATTTAATTACGTTCATAACAGGATACATTTCTTCAAAAACATATATTGATCCAAACCTACAGCAATATCTGACCGCTAAATCATGTAAATTTGGAAAATTGCTTGGTAGAGCAAATTTCCAAAATTCGAAGCAATTCGGATCATTTACGGTTAAAATAATTTCCTTATGTTTGCTTTTCAGATTAATATGGGCTATAGGCCAATAATTCCAATTTGTAAATGAGATGGGTAGCAATTAATGTCTTGAAGAGAAATCCAAAAAGGATTAGTGAAAAATCCAGTATTTTTTTATCATCTTTAAAATCCTCAAACCTGGCACTGAAAGAATCCTGCAAAATGGATATTAAATTTTTAAATCTATCATAGTTCGGATCATTACTAACTTTGGCAGATAATTCCTGCATGAATGGAAAATTAGTTAATTTTTCTCTCCAAATCCAGACAAAAAAGCAAAAATTTGTTCACAAAAGAAAATACATGACCAACTAGGGTAGGAAAAATACAATTTTTTCCCCTGTAATCTTAAATTTAAATTGTTTAAATTTTCCATTATATCGGTAAGAAAAGCTAAATCCCACAGCCAATTTTCACTCATGTGGAGCGAGCATTCACTGGGCAGTTCATCGTTTTCTTCCAGATATTCTAAAACACATTCCCTCAAACTCCAAAATCTCGCAAGTGCGCACACTACAATGAAGAAGTAACTCGCCCTTTCTCTTTCTTCGGGGAAAAGCGTACGAAATCTTTGATTCAGTGCACGAGCTCATATTTTGTTGATACAGCGCACCATGGGGCCAACACCGAAAGACAAGTTTAAGTCCTTGGCACAAAGAGCTTCTTGATGAGTAATACAATGATACTTGAAAACTTTTCTTCCCAAATAATTTTCAAGCAATACAACAAAACCTTTTAATCTGCCAACCATGCAAGGCGCTCCATCTGTGTGCAAACACTGTCTAATTTTATCCATTCTACTTTGTTAACTTCAATTACATTTTTACGTTTCTTAAAAATATCTTCACCTGTAGTTAAAACTAGTTGGCACAAATCAAGAAGTTCTTCCACAGTATCAAAATTATTGTTCGTGTAACGCACAAAGGTGCTTAACTGCGCATTGTCTGTGATATCACAGCTTTCATCCAAAGTTAACGAAAAATATTTGCAATTTCGTAGTCCAGAGACAATTTGCATTCCAACATCCTGGCCCATGTCATCTATACGATACATGACGGTATTTCTAGACACAAAGCTATTTCATCAACCATATTTTTGACATTTGGATCACCGACATTTTGGGCGAAAATTAAAATGTTACGTTTTATCATCTCCTCTCCGTCAGAATATGGTTTGTTCTTGCGGGCTAACAACAGAGAAAGTTCAAAAGAAGCCTTCACAGTGGTTTCCATTTCGTCATTTTTCTTCTGGAACAAAGATTGTTGACCTGCTAAAGATTTCTTTTTTATTGATAAATTCCGTTCTCAAATTTGATCCAACAGGATATTTGCTGTTGAAATCACTATGCAGTTGTTTGAAATGACGGTCCAAGTTAAATTCTTTTGGAACTGCTATACAAATTCCACATATCAAACAAACAGGCTTGGAAGCATTTTGAAGTGTAAACAAGTATTGTTCTTCCAAGACAAATTTAAAATCACTTGCTGCAATATGCTCTTAAAAAAATTTTTTTAAGCAACGATGCTCTACACTAAAATCTAAAAACAATTTTAGAAAAGGAAAAAAAGCTTAACGTCTTCCTAAACAGAGTTTAAAATCGACTGAATCTGGCAGGTAGAAACAATTTGCCGATGTTACGCTACAAATTTTCTAGGCTCCGAATCCAGCATCTTGATTAGTCATGGATGCAAGTTCTCACTCCCTCTTCTTCATAAAGGGGCTACTTTGTTCAGATAGAGTTACTTCTACCGTATCAACAATTGCTCTCCTAATATATTGCAGAATTACTTCTTGACATAACAGAAATCGTAAATAGCCAACACCTTCGGAAAAACCTTTTTATCTGACATCACGCTGACAGCCAATAGCTATAAATGCTAAACTTCAGCACTGTAAGGGAAAGCTGAAATTCGAATGGAAATCCGAGATGTTAAAAATTAACCGCCCCGAGAGAGGGTGACTTTTTGGGCAGATTCGACCGTCCGAGACAGAGAGAATTTATTTGTTTTTAGCCTCACGCTACTCAACACTTTTCTCGGAACTTTAGAATGCCGTGGAATTGTAAGTAAATGAGCAAGATCTCATTTTTGGCGCTATACTGAAGAAAAGAAAAAATCTTGCATAGCGCCTTTAAAATCTCATGCAGAAAATTTCTGTTTTTTACATATTATCTTTATGATAATTTTCTATTGTACTTCAATTAATTCAGTAATATTTTCATAAAATTTTTGTAATTTTTCAATAAGCCTTCGCGTGCCACAGTTACGACTCCCGCGTGCCACAATGTGGCACGCGTGCCGCGGGTTGGCCACCCCTGGTCTAGGATATTTTGCTTACACATGTTGGAGTCCTGAAGCTTGGGGGGGGGGGCATATCAAGCTACGCCCCTGAAGGCAATTTTAAAGGAACCTTTTAATCAAGAAAATAAATTAATTACTACCTATGTATATATATATATATACATAAGTGGAAACAATTTTAAAATATTTTTTTACGTGAATGTAATTTTTTTTTATCAAAAATAATTCTTTCATTATGCATTTATAAATAAATAAAAAATTAGTAAAATTCTATCTTAGAATAAAAACAATATCTTTATTGCCATTGTAAAGTTCAATATCCAATAATTTTGAAATACTTTTCTAAGCAATATATTGTAACAAGAATCACAAAATTAATTTACTTAAGAGTTTTTGAAAAGAAAACATAAGCATTCGCGCGAAAACAGATAATCAATTTCAATCTAAAACAGTTTACTGTAGCCGTTTAAATCGTCTGATTCATTCCAAACTCATTCTAAACATTTATTTTTACTTTTTAACAAAAAAGGTATTCTATTCCATTCTTTTCTTTTTTTCAACCAAACGTCTAGACGGACTTTTTAAAAAATATTATAAGAAGGAGATTGGGAATTACATTTACTAATTGATCAAACACCATATGTTTTTTACAGTCGATTATTCTTCAAATCCAGCATATATTTATTTTTCGAATAAAGAATCAGTACTTCCATTCGACACTAAGCCTAACGAAGCTTATTAAGTTCACATGAAAACTTCCTCTTAAATACCACGGACAAAGGATCTGGATGTCCCAAGAAAATCTGCAGCGAAGCGTCAGTATCTGTCTCTACGGCTGTTCTTAATTATACACCAATGGAAAGCAAAGAAAATTTATTTTAATAAAGGTGGCAGAATACAATTTTCTGTAGAGAAATTCACAACCGAAGTCAATAACATGCAAATGAGATGAGCCGGCGCCAAAATAAAGGATTTTTCCCGCCAAGAACTAGAACAGGTGTCGTTTTCGCCGGTTAAATGCCGGATGTTATTAAATTAGAGGCTTTTTCCGGAAAACACTGTACCCTGGTTGTTGTCGCGTGTCACCGGTCTGTATTGTCGAGATGCGGATGTTGGGGGGTTTTATGCACCAGTCGATTTCGATATTCTTTAATTATTCCGTAGACAGGAAACTTACCGTTAAGATACATCCTATTAGAAGACAGTTGTACTTTTCTGTTGTGTTTCTACCAACCAGGTGCTGGAAATTTTTATTTAAGGAAATCATTGGTGACTGGTGATCGGGAGGGAAGATTTAAATTCTACGTAATGAATAGGATAAGATAAATTTTTAAGATATTGCAATGAGTTTTAAAGAAACTAATTTTCTTAGTTTGAGACAGAATTAAATGATTAGGTAAAAGAGAATTGTATATCAGGAATCATGAAAGGAAATTTAACATTAATTTATCTCAAGTAATTTTTTAAAATTGTGATCAAGAAAGTGTGTGCTATAATTCTCAGGCACAAGTATAGAATTTACTTTCTAAATCTAACTTAAATTTTTAGTTGAAGTGATTTTGAATATTTTTTGAGTAATTTAAACTATGGAACATCAAGTAAATATTAACTTTTTTTGTAAATAAAATATTTTTATAATAATATTAAAACTGTCAGAGATTTTGGAAATTTGATAAATGAATTTTAATATGAATTCTGCAACAAATGCGAAATTTTAAGCATTGAATTAAACAAAAATTGCAAGTCTATCCTGTAAGCAGGTATATGAGCAGGAAGAGCAATTGTTTTTCTTGCTTATTTTGTAAAAAAAGAGAGAGAGATTATAAGAGATATAAAGAGCAGTAATATAATTTTAGTAACTCAAAATTAAAGCCATAAAAATTTTTGGTAGCCGGAAATGGTTTTAACAAAACAAACTCTTTATAAAAAAAAAAAATTTTTTTTAAACTAGAAATAGATAAATAAATAATAAAAACTCTTTCAAGAAAACTTATAGATATTTGGAGCTATAAACCAAACATTATTTAACATTAAAAAGCGAAGAATTTTTTTTTATTTCCTTTAAAGATAACCCCCTAAACAAAAATAATAATAAACATAATTTTTATTGTTAATTTTTCAATCCCGGAAATCAGAGTTGGACTTTTAATTAGATTCGTATCTTAAACATTCAAAATCATAGTCAAACACTCTACAAACGTATTATTTTAAAATGAATTGAAGTACTGTAAAAACGAAACTAGCGTATACCTCATTAAAATCGACAAAAGAATGCTTCATCACTTCCTTCTGAGTAACTAATAATTACCAAAACCAATTTCTTGCAATTTTAATATACTTATAGAACGAGTAATTTTTAAAAAGACAAGGTCAAGTTTATTTTCTAGATTCGAAGAATTTAGAAGGGGAATAAGAAAAGAGAGTGAAAAGGGCAGGGGGAAAAAACATTGTTTAACTTTAAAGCTTAAAAAATATTTAATTATCAAGCGTGATTTATTAAAAAAACAATCAATTACGAAGCATATCGCAAGAAAAGTGTTTAATAACAAACGTTCTCTTTGCTGACTAGCTATTCTTCGTTTAGATGAGAGAAGGGGAAAAAAGATTGAGAGAATGTTTTTTTTAATTTCATATTTTCTCTCAAACGAATAATTATAATTCATCTTTTGTTGTACTTCGATATCGCCACTGCTTCTCCAACCGTTGAACGTATTCCCTCCTCATCTAGCCTGTGATAACAGAAAGTTAAAAGACTTTCCCAAGGAAAGTCAATATTTTAATTGGAAATTAAATTCTCCTAATGATCGAGAAAAAGATAAAAAACAACCCTCTAATTGGGAATCACTTGCGGCAACGAATTTCGACTCTAATGAATGCCTCAGAAGAGGAATGTATGGAGGGTTTAGATCCCAAAAAACGTTTTTAAATGGGGCTTAACGGAAAAGATTTTTTTCCCCCATCGTTTCCCATTATCGCTACCGGAAAAGACAAAACTGGTTCTAATTTAAATCTGTGATACGCCTACTTATGAGGAGAGGGCAAAAAATCGTAATCGTTTTCATGTAATATGCTTGTTAATCAGAATGTATTGATAATAATTTTTGCTTAAATTTATATGTATGTATGAGAATTATTATGTGAATTATATTCTCTAGTTTAGATAAAGCAATTCTGTATAGGTTTACTATAATAATGCATAATTTATCCTTAAAAAGTATTATACTAAATATATTATTTACTTATATTCAGTTCAGTTATTAATCAGTGGAGAAATTTGACTATTGGAGAATTTTATGTTTACGGTAACTATTTATGTTATTTCTATTATGATGAAATACAAAATTTGTAATAATTATTATAAGTATTTTTATGGTTAAACATCAGTATAATACAATCTATTATTTTATTTAAATTTTCCTTTGATTATTTGATTTTTTTAAATAAAAAATAAAGCATATATTTAAAATTAACTAACATTTTTTTTTTAAAAAAAACTTTTATTGTTCTTTTTTATAATCCACAAGACATTTTCTGAAACCAATGTTGATAATCTAATAATTTAACAAATTCATTTACTGTACATAATACTCTGAAAAGTAATTTTTGCTTTCATACAGTTAATACTTAGAATGATAAAATAAAATGTATTCAAAGCTTGTTTTATAAGAAAAAAATTAATAAGAAATTTGAAACTAGACCAGACAGTAACATAGTAACTTATTAGACATTTTATTCTACTCCTTTAATGGTAATCCTTATAATTTTCTTAGCTTTTATCCAAGAATTATAGACAGTGTAATTTATCCCTAGCTACGTTTCCATTTTAGGGTATTGTCCTGTTTTTCAATGAAACGTTGGACAGAATAATAGACAAGAACCAGTTTAACAACAGGTTCTTATAACTACTGTATTGGTTCTTTTGAGTATTGGTTCCGCTGAATCGATGTTATAAATTAAATGTAAAATGAATAGATGGCGCTGCAAGTCATCTGAGTTTTTTTAGCTTGTAAAATCAGTTATGTAATGTTCTTACTCAATCGAGAAAATCTAACATGAATTGCAGAATTTTTTAAAAAGAAAGTAATTCAAAATATAACACAAAGTCGAGCATTTGATTGAAATATTTCATGAATCCACCAATACAGATTTATTATTAATAATAATAAGTCCCCATAGATTACACAATATTTAAATAAAAGTTCGCGGATAATAATCAACTAAAAATGGGTGAGGGCACTGAAAAATGAGCCAATATTGACAAATTCTTAAATTTTTCAAGCCAAAATTTCAATTAGCGAACTGTGAAACTTTGGTATTAGCGAACAGAATGTTTACAAATATTTAGTATCATTTCCCCTGTATTGAAACCATATATCGGCTAGACAAACACAGTAAGCTCGTGGCATCAATCACAAAGGATCATTTATGTCTTTCTGCCGACCAATCACCAACGCACAATGACAGAACTTGCTCCTCAGGTACTTGCAGTGTTATACAGTAACAAATGGCTTCACGATGAAGTGCCACAAGATAATAGTTCGCCAAGATGGAACTATCTAATATAGTTAATAATAGAGTTGGAATTAATGGACTAAGGCGCCAAATCAATAGGTTTATATGAGTAGGCTGCAAATAACGCCATACCACCATAGACAATTATGAATTGTCCTGTAATGCATTTTGTACGAACTTAATGTAAGATTACATGAATTTATCTGCAATATACGTTATAAGTATTTTAGCTAGAAGCATGAGTATAAGTAGTGTGAAGGGAGAAGAAAGGCAATGTAATAAAATACCATTATATGCAAAAGACTGTAATTTTTAGCAAAAAGAATTTGATTTGGATACAAATAAGAGAATACCCCATTATTTATTAATGATTCACACCATAT
Source organism: Trichonephila clavata (assembly GCA_019973975.1). Taxonomy (NCBI): domain Eukaryota; kingdom Metazoa; phylum Arthropoda; class Arachnida; order Araneae; family Nephilidae; genus Trichonephila; species Trichonephila clavata. The sequence goes on from BMAO01022887.1 coordinate 53,310, forward strand.
TACGTTTATATCAAAGCAGTGGGAAAATGTTATGTGCTGGATGACCACAATAGGCTATTTGCAATCTTAGAATGTCAATTGAAAAATTTCTTAAGACAATTATTACTCGTATATATATTTTCGGTTATATCTTACTCTGAATCTCTAGTTAAAAATTCTTTTATTTCTAATCTTTGGACAATATGCTAAAAATTTCAATAAGTTGATTACAATCAATGCAAGTTATCCGAAAAATCTCAAATGAAGGCAAACTCATTCTGCTAATGCCATATTACGAGCTAAGATAAAGCATTGAAGATGACAACAAAAAAAAAATGCCTTAACTTTTATAAAAATTTGTGACATTGTAACTCATGCATTTCTTTATATTATAGAGTTTTTAAAATTTCAAAATATTCAATAAATAATTAGTTTTTCCCTTTAACATGTAAAGGGATAGCTCATTTAGCATTACGGTATAGAAGAAAAAACGCGAAACACATTTTATAAAGAAAAAATGTGGCAACTTGGATAAAAATGAGTACTCTACAGGATAGCTAAGCCAAAATATAATATTAATGTTTGAGTACTTTTATATCTGAAAAAAGATTCCGAATTTGGGTCCTATTCTTTAACATTAACCGAAAACAGCCTTAAATAAAGACATCCAACAAATTTAGCTAAAACAAATCTAATACATCACACTTGTAAGTTCAATACTACCAAAAATAGAAATAAAAGTTTTTAAATGATTAAACTAAAGAGAAATGATAATAGCTAGCTGTCGTGTTGAAGACAGTCAGTCAACTATAACTGAGAAACAGCATGAAGAATGAGCAGAAACTGTCAGCAAGATTACCTCAAATCTCACGAGCTTCATGCAATGTTATTTCGTGATAATGTTTGTGGCATTACGCTTTAATGCTCGTGAACAGTGAAGCATTTCTCTTCGTCGTCAAAAGCGACAGGGGGAAAAATAAGATAAAATTCTTATTTATATTTAGAAAAAAATTGATAATTTTACAGTGAAATATTCGTTTTGAGATATAATTGCATGAAAATAATTTTTCAAAAAATCTGGAATACAATGTGTTACTAAAAATTCATTATTTAAGTCATCGATATATTTTCAAACAAAGCTGTTTTTCCCAAATGAGTCACACATACACATCAAGAATAAATAGCAAATTTTTGTAACTGAAATAATTAACGGAGCTTAAAGAGCTAAATGCAGTTGATGTAATTGCTGTAGAGAAACCTGCCTGGTCCTTATGATAATTAGAAAACGCATACATAGCGAAAGAAAAGAATTATCTTCGTAATATCTTGATTACAGAATGCAAGGCAAAAACATGAAAAGGCAATTATTTCAGCATCCAGATTTGTTTCTTATCATCAAAAGTGACCTTCACTTAAGAAGGAATGCAGAGTCAAGTTTACTATGAAATCTTCAATTGAAAAGAAAAACTTTTCCCAATTAACTATAATGCTATTTTTTTTTATAACATGCGTCAAAATTATTGCCGAGTAAATGTAATCAGTGTTTATAAGATTCTTATAAATACTTCTGGCAAAAAAAGATTTTTTTTTGCTATAGAAAACTTATTATTTCAAAAGTAAGTAAAAAGAAAATTTTATTTCAGGAAGATTATTTCTTACAATAATTACAACAGTTTGACGTATGTGATACAAGTAATTGTTTCAGATATTCATTCTTGAGAAATATTATTAACTTTAAAACGGTGGGTAAGTTTGACAATTGAATATCCCATGAAAAAACATAAATACCCAAAAGGAATCCAATCCATTTTGCATTGTTCCCATTTCATTCCGTAACACTTTTAACGAATGAATGCAATGATTCTGACCTTTTGAACTTTTTATTTCACCCTTCACAATTGCAGGAAAAAGGCATAAGCTGAATACCTTTCAAATCTAAACTACACAATTCGAAGAATTGTCACTCAGTGAATGAACGACCTTTAATATAAATCGCAATACTTCCGACAAACGATTAAAAACATATCCTCCCGAGGTAAAAAAACATATTGTCTTTCTTCCGTCGGTTATTTCTTTTATCAATAAAAAACCTCGCCTTTCTGTCTTGCTACAATACCGAAACTTGCCCAATTCCCGAATTCACGGCGGAAACGAAATTCTACCTCTTCCCCCCTCAAAACAATATAGAGCATAATGAACCGCTGCATCCGACCGCCCCCTGCAGGCATTTCCCAAAATGGTGGAACGATAGCTTCAGTCCCTATCAACAACATAAATCTAAAACGAAGCGGCGAGATGTATGATAAATAGTCGGAGAGTTCTACCCGGGGGCAGTCGTCCAGAGAGAAAGGTACAGCACCTGTGTGGGAGGGAAGCGAGGGCCAAGGAGATGCAATGGAGCATGGTGTGCCAAGTTGAGGGAAGTCCGGTTCAGGGGAGCAGAGCTAATTGCACCCAGGAACCACCCTTCGCGTGCTAGCGTCAACGGATCTCAACCCTTTGGGGGTATGCCAGAGACAACAGTACTTGCACCAGGGTCTGTTTCCTGTGCCATCCTTTGTATAAACAGACTATGCCTCTCTATATCTTCCATGCTTAATTGGGAGAGTTAGAGTGCCAGTTTTACGAGGCACAAGTTGGTAGAATTTCAAAGTGAGGATTTCAACACTCGCGACCTCTTAATTAAAGTAGAATTGCAAGTTCTGCATAGAAGTAAGTTTGTTAGTTAGTATGGGGTAATCCAAGGGGCGCTGTTGATTAGAAGTTCCGGTACCCCCCTCCAAGACAGAAGGCATAATGAAGACGAAAGAAAAAAATTTGAATAGCGCCGGATGGAAGCGTTGTAAAACCACAAAAATCAGCAGGGAAGTGTCTCATTAGAATTCAAACCGGGTGGACGGTATTTTTAAATCGAATTTTGTTGAGATAATTTGTTTATGAAAAAGCTACAACAGTATAAAAATCATTAATAAAATTTTAATTCCGATTTAACTAATTTTAAAAAAGCTAAAGATTTTACTACTGACTTTTGAGGAAGATAAAAAATTTAAGGTTTGGAATTTAACTACTACAATAACAGTGTAAAAAAGCTTCTTTAAATAAAAATAAGTAAAAAAATCAAGTTTCAGTAAAATATATGGGCGTTCAACAATGTAAGCAAATCCTCAATTCTAAATTTATTGTACCTTAAAACTGAAACGTGCACGAAACTTATTAACTGGAAAGTGCACAAAAACAGAAAAGGTTTTTACATAAAGGGAGAGAGAACGCTAAATATATATGTATATCTCAATAAATATCAAAATAATTATGTACAACAAAATTAATTCTGTAAAATAAATACTATTAATTATTTTAATAATGATATTTGTTTCGAAAGAATAAATATAGAATAATTGGTAATTGCAATTTTTTCTTAAAAAAATATTTGTGCATCAAAACATTAAAATATATTTTCTATACATTCCCTCCCATATTCATAAGATTGACTAATAATTAAAATTTTGTTAACTTAAAAAAATAAATAATTTCTTTTCTCTTTTAAAAAAAAATACTTTTAATAACAAATTTTAAAAAAAGTATGATGTTACAAAAGTTTTAAATATTCAAAATGAATAAGTAATATATCAACTCGTATTTAAGAAAACTTCTCAATCCAAAAATAATTTTCTAACCTGCAAGAACATATCTTACGGCTACATAATATGTAAACTCTTTTAACTATGCTAAAAACATATCATAATAACATAATTCCTTTTAATTTATATGATAATATCTAAGCTGATTAACACAGTCGTATGGAAATAAGTAATGCACATAAATGAAGTAACCTAACTTCTCTCTTTGCAGAAAATGAACTTGTCTTTCCATGATACCCATTAATGTCAACAACAGAATAGAATTTATATAGCACCAAGTGTCTAACTAAAGTCGTTTGTGCACCTACTACCCAGACATTTAGCCGGACCTCAATCCCAAAGTAAGTCCGGGTTTTAGATGTCACGATCGACTATTCCAAGTTCTTTTGTCTCACGTTAATCGTCTTCAGAAGACTCGTTCTGAAGCAAGATTGGATGCAGAACTGTTATCGAGAATGTTTCTTGCAGAATAGAATATTGTGGAACTTTTCTGTTTCTGTTATTGTATTTACTGGAATAAAACGGTTCCCGCATGATATTGTAAGAGAAAAAGAAGGAGGGGAAAAAAAAGAAATGGTGGGTTTATAGGATCATGCAGAAAATGAGAGACAAAAAAGAAAAATGGACGAAAAAGAAAAATGGAAACATTCATGAAGGCGGCTTTGTCTTTTGATCTCTCATTCTTTGGGGCTATTTTTTATTTTATCGATGGATTGGCTACCAAAAGAAGCATAACTATATTGTCCTCCAGAATTCGATATTACTATTAGAATAAGACATAACTAGACATTATGGATATGTATCACATATGCTATAGTATTTACTAAGTACTAAATGTTGACCAAAATTTTTTTTAAAAAAAAACTAAATCATACTCATAAAATTCGAAAAGAAAAATTTGGAATTTTATCAAAATTTTGCTAGTAGAACCACGAGCAAAAACCTAATGTCTGTTTGTTTTGAATTCAATTAAGAACAGTGATTGTATTTATCACGTGATTGATCATGAATTTCACCCATTATATAAATATTGTTCATCAAAGCAGTGAACGACTCAATCATGTTAATTACATAAAAAAGTAACCGCCACCATATCCACCACAACCACTGCTTGAGATTCGCAGAAGATTAACACTAATTTGTCCCCTCACTAATAACTATTTTGTTATCAAAAAGCAACATTTTTTCCCCTTCCAATTCCCCAATCTAATCTCTCACCTACGTCTTAACGTAACAGCCGTTAAATAAGCTTATTCCAACAACAAACAGACCAGGAAAGGCCATTAGGGTTCATCGCAACAATTCACCCCCTACCTTTCTTTCCACATCCCCGGATTTCTCTCATAATGCCCAAGGTTAATAATCCCTCTTTATTTTGTAGTTGTTTTTGCTCATCAAAAGGGAGGAAAATGTTTCATATTATGCGCCACTTAAAATGAATTTATGTGCTTTCCCTGCGTTTATTTTATGCACATATTTTTATAACGGGTATAAACCCTGCACTTTATGGCTTTCGACCAGAGAGCGTTTGGGGAAACAGCGCTAATATTTTGGTTAGGGTGGTGTATGTATTAATATGAAGGGGGTATTCACATTGTAAATTTCAGTATGCTAATAGAGTTGGTTATAAACAGGCTGTTAAATGAGAAGTCTTCAGAACCGATTGGTTGTTAATTATTAATTCGGACAGTAAATATGTAGTTATAAACATTAACAAAGTTATCTTCTTTTGTTTTTAAAAGTTAGTAAAAAATATAGATTTAACTTATTAACAAGTCACACTTACATGGAATGAATTTCAAAACTAAGAGAAGTAATCAAGAATGATTTCTTACCTGAAAAATAAAAGAAATAATATAAATATAACATGCAGCATAATTTTTTTGGTTTATAAACATAAACCAACAAGTAACAACAATATGCTTATAACTAACATATAACAAGCTGTTTATATAAACACAACAAGAATGTTATAAAGCAAGTAATTAAATACTGATGTTCAAAGTTTTTAAAAGTTCTAAAAGCAACATTAACGCATAAAATATAAAATGAAAGTATTATTTATAAAACACAAAACTTGCAGATGTACGAAATTTTTAAACAATCGTAAGCGTTTAAAAATGTAAACAGAAAGAAAGTGGTTAATTAATTTTCAAACAAGAACAAAATTTTGTAAAATTAAGTATCTAATAATTAAACTTCTGGATAAAAGTACAAAGGAGTTTAACGTAGCAGAAATAATTAAAAACCCTTGAAAATTAAAATTTCATTTTATATGAAATATCCACTCATATTATTAATTTGATACTTTAAACACGTACAAGTAAACGGCGGGGGGGGGGGGTTTAATACTTAAATACAAAGCTAACAGAAAATAACTGAAAACACATTTTAAAGGAAAACGAAATAAAAAAATTGATTTTAATACAAATTTTCATTTTTTTTTTTTTTTACCACGTACTTCTTTTTTCAACTTCTATCATACTCAATTATTTCAATTTTGAAAGGGAATATCTAAAATAACACATCGCAGCATGTTTATTCGAAATAAATAATGAAGAACTTTAAATAGTTTTTAAATTATATAAATATCATGTACAAGCCCCAGTCAAAAAAATTATGAAGCTTAGCGTTCAAATGAAAATACTTCAAATAATGCAATGAAAACATTATAATGAAGGAAATATTCAAATTAGTTATTAGTTGACAGATATTTAGAATTAAACTATATTTTCAAAACTTATAACTAACCTGCTGAAATATTGAGTATCCTCACTAAATTGCACAAACGCGCGAGGACTATATCCATAACACAAACCTTTCCAAAGACAGTTTGCACACTGAACACAAAAAAAGCGTCTGTTCCAAAACAAGACTCGGTTCAAAATATTCATATAAATGGACCAATTTCAGTCAAATGAAGACGATGCTACTTCTTTGCCCGAAGCTACGACCTGATTGGTCATCTGTCGTTACTCGAACTTCGAGAAAGAATGAAGATTCTTTTATCCGTGAGAAAGTACCCAAGAGCTTTTGTTCTTTCAATTGACCGTGTCTCCTGTTTGCGAGGGTAGAAAATGCAGGGGCGGTTGGGTTCTATTTGGGGATCCATGTAGCGTGGCCGAAGGAGGCCGGAAACTTGTGGGCCTTCGATAATGATTCCAGAAAAAGTCCGATTTTTTTCTCTCGAAAAGATGGTTGATGTTTTCATGCATCAATAGGGGGTGTTAGGATCACGTCTTGGTGACCTATATGACAGATGGTATTGTTCCTACCATCTGATGATTGACGCGAGACATTAGGGATTCTTTACTGGCCCGATTTTTTATGATAACGGTACTTTTAATGTCATTATTTGGCGTTTAGGAAAATTATTATAATTCAGAAGGCAGAGTTTTATATTGTTTCATAGAAGGTCAAAGCTGTCTCATTAGAATTTTTTTAGTGAGCGTTTTATTCAAACGGATAAAAATTCACATTGATGAGATGTTAATTTTTACTGTAAATAAACACTAAAATAGGCTAATAACGGGATATGGATAAATGCAGTACTGTTGATTCTTTAATATCTTGAAATTCAGGATTTTTATTTTGGTACAAAGATGGTTATCCACCAAGGGTTTTATTTAAAGAATTAAAAGATTAATTGCAAACACTGATGAAGCTATTTCTGCGTGGGTCCTGTATCACAATTCTTTATGGGCCCTTTTTTAGATGAGAACCGTGTTAGTGGGACTGTAGCTACACATGTTGAGGCCCCGTATCAATGATACGGTGGTAGCTACACACCTGATGGCAGGTTAAGTTTACGATTTATACCTTACATTAGTTGTCTTTAAACTGTGCTCCAAGGTACTCTGGGGTTTCAAGAGTCAAAATAAAAATTGGAAAAGAAAATTACAAATGTGTGTGCAAAACAGATTCACATTCTCTAGGGAGATGAGACATCTAAAGCACAAGTTAATGTTATTCATATGAGTAAATCACTCTAATATTTTAAATTAAAAACATTGTATCATATACAGCATTTTTTTTAACTGGCTTTAGTTAAAGTAACTATAACAGCTGAGCTACTTTAAATATTTAAAAATATGTGTTGTTCAAAAGGTGGAATAAGATTCACCGAAAACATCTTATAGTTTTAAGGGTTTTGTGAGCTGATTCAGTTTGAAAATTACACACACACCGCTTTACATACTTTACGAATTTTCACTTGTTTGAATTTATATACAGCAAAAGAATCCCTCCCCCCTCGCGCTTATTTTTAAGAGCATCATCGCAGAAATGTTTCCAGGTATGTTTTCAGTTACATTACGAGCATAAATAAAAACGATTTCTCTTATGTGAAAATTTATTTTGAGTTTTATCTTGCAAATAAAGACTGACAAATGCACAACAATATTTTTAAGAAAATGTACACAAGCACATCGAATCGAATAAATATACACGAGATTTTAGTATAAACTGAAAGTCTCTTCAAAATAATAGTGACTTCACTTCATATTTCTTTTCATCATTAAATTTTTTATTTATTTTAAGAAAATTCCGATCTTCTTTATTACAGTTCATCACCGAAAAGAAATTTTAGGCTATTAGCATGAAACTAAAATCAATCAAAATATATAAACACGATTCTGTTTTCTCAATGTTTTCACTTGTTTGTTAGTTTTACGGGACCTTGATTTTATTGAAAAATATTTCTTTAAACACAAACAATAACAGGATGTATTTAGCGTTTACCCAAGGAAGAGATCTGATGTTTATCTTCCCATAAACAGGTTGTACACATATGCTTGAATTGAAATTGTTTTAAACGAGAAACATACAGAAGTCAAGCATGAGTACACAAATTCAAGCTTGTTTTCACTTATCCTTTAGTATGCGAGAAACATGTATTCATAATAATCGTTATAGAGTATCACTGTGAAACGCATCAAATATCCTTCGTATAATTTGCATCAGGAAATCAATAATTTACGGAGTAATATCCCTTTCATATATGTTCTATATTCGTTTTAGATATAACATTTATTTGAGATCAAGATATAATACACACATCTTTAAAGCATGAATCGTCGTATATAAACACTTTATTCATGTTATGCAAATACAACTGTATACCAATACAGCTAATTTCAATAGACAATACTCTTGTTCTAACAATGTCTATTCGTATAAACTAGTGAGAATGGAATATCTAATAATGAGAGTAGCAGCATAATAACAATAATTGTAATAATAGAAGGTAGCTAGGCTAGTAAATTTGCTTTCTATATCATGTTTATGCAAAGAAAATTAGTGCGATTGTCAAAAGGAAATTTTTTTTAAATTGCAGATCAAACGAGATGTTTCTACTGCATTTTTCCAAGAAATATTTTGGATTTTTTTCCCCAAGGAATATTTAGAGAGGATAATGTTTCAGTACAATGACAGCCTATTTTCCTTTTGAATTTAGAAAGCAAACTCTACCTGCTTTAAGATATACCTAGGTATATTAAAAAATAACTACCCCATATTTTTCAGTGTTTAAGCAGAGAATTTTTGGAGCTTTTTTTAAAGTGAAAGAGTGCTTCTTATATAGAATCCTCTAATCTTAAGGGGGGGGGGGACTTTTCTACTTTTCTTTAAAACCTTTTTTAAAACATTTTCCGTTAGCTATGCGCAATCGATTTCAATATTTTAACTTTGGGGAGTTTTGAATGGAACTTTAATTCTAAAAGAAGGGGAGGGGGAATATCATGAATTCCTCAAAGTTAATATCAGAATTCGAGTTTCTGAATAGTTCGTAAATTTCACAAAGTTATTGGGATGTTTCAATGCATATGATCATCACGAAGTACGTTTTTCTTTCAGGGCATGAAACGTAGGTCGACGATCACGTCTCATCTCAACTATTTTCTTTTTCCGCTCATCTTCCAAATAAATAAGTAAATAAATGGCGTAGAAAGTATAACGATCACAAATAATGAACAAGACAACAAAGGAATGAAAAAAATGCACTAGATTAAGATAGGTTAATCAGAAAAAAAACTACTGAAGTTAGATTTTTATTCAACAACAATTTTATGGGAAAATATTTCACGTGTTTACTCGCTTAGAAACATTTTTGCCTTCATGGTGCCAGTTTTGAAAATTACAGGAACTTTCTTTTCAATTTTAATTACATACGGGTTTCGATTTTTTGTAAATTTTTGCAGAAAAAATGCACTTTTAGCATATACACGGATAGGCTTATATTCGGAAAGAAACGGTAATAAATTATAGAATTTTTCCAGTGCAGAAAAAAAAAATAAATTTGCCTTTTTAAGTGTGTAAATTAGCAAAAGAGTGCAGACATTTATCGAGAGTATTGCACTCATTTTCTTTCAATTTTGGCATATCATACACATTTTTAAAAGAATAAACTGTTTAAAAAAACCTAATTTAATTTCATATAAAAAAATTTATTTGCATAAATTTAAGCTGTTTACGTCTCTCTCCGACCCACAAATTTTTTTAAAAATTTCAAACGATAATTATTCATAGGATTACAATAACTAAATTGCCAAATATTTCAGGCGAGTTGCAGTAAGTATAATTATTATTTTTTTAGTATAGAAAGTGACATTTTTTGACACATGTCAAAACACAAACAATCAAATTTATTTTCTTCCTCAGAATATCTAAAAACAATACGATTGGGGAGTATAGAATTCTCTCTCTCTCTCAGTACCTTATGATCTTTTAGAACGTAACATACCGCTAGACCAAAGTGATCACCTTTGCCCGAAAGCTGCTACTGACTTATAAAGATGATATCGCAACATTACTCCCTCACCAGTCAGTCGGTGGATAGGGGCGAACGTATGATACATTTGATATGACAAACATGTGAATTGTTAATGTTGCGTCAAGTGAGTCGGACAATTTTGTTTGCTGCATTTAATGTGTTTGATGGTTTTTGATATCTCTTGCGGCGGGTAGATTGCGCCACTACAGCTGCGCGAAGGTTGCGCTTTTTTCTTAGTTTAGAGTCAAGGTCACCAATGTGGAAGATAGAACTCGGTACCTTCTGATCTGAAGCACGTAACATACCACTAGACCAAAGTGATCCCCTTTGCCCAGAGGCTGTTACTGGCTTATATAGATGATATCGCTACACCATCATCAAATGAACCACAGTAAGAATTACGACGAAGTTATATATTATATTAAATTATATATATATACATGTATATAAGTTCACCAACCACAAATATCTTTGCAATAAACGAAATATTTCTTGGAGTCGTTCAGAAAACAAAACAACATGATTCAATTAGCTTACAATACATTTCCAATTCTCGGTTACATTACCTTCTTAGGTACTTGTTTCAACAGACTGGGCAACCCACACATAAATAACAACCCACAAGAGTCAAAGTAAAAGATAATTAACTGTATTTCAATTAACCAAGGTCCACAGATCACCATGGTTAAGATCGCAATGGATTACTTTACCAGAGGAATTATTTTTCCAAAGAACATCTCCATCGTTGAAGCAAACAGGGTATGAAAACCCTTCCATTAAATAAATCAGACTTAAACACGCGTATCTTTAAAACAAATGCTCGGTTCATTAATGGAAATGACTGTTCTGTAAACCGAAAATCCTCGTAAAATAAAATGACTTTTAATTCAAAGACGGAACAGTTGGAGCAGAAAATGAAAGCTCAGGGGCGGGTTGGTACTCTACGATTAAAACTCACTCCTCGCCGAGCCACGAACGACTTAAGTTTACATTATAAACATTCCTCATCCGTTCGAATTTTAAAATAACTTAAAAGGGGTAAGAATTAGGGAGGAAGACTTATATATCCCCAGGCTTTTGATGGGGAACTAAAGAAGGGATTAAGTGGAAAATGATCACGTATTTATTAACTTTTTTTTTATTCCACTGACAAAATTCAATAGTTAAGAATGGTGTTATATGTATCAGTGGAACTTTTGCGCTTAATTAATAAAGAGTGTAACAAGGTACTCTTTAATTTCTGAAAGTTGGAAGGTTAGTTGTATGTTGTATGCATTCACCACAAGATAAAATTAAAAAGCTTATTTAAAATTCATTAAACTGAAGTACCGTTGCTTTGCTTTTGTACGAATTATATTAATAATCGGTAAATTATTTATTTGACTAGCTGCGTAGAAAAATGGAACGAAACATTAAATACGAGAATAAATCTGATGACAAGTAAAAAAATAAAATACTAAATCCGATTGAACTGTAACTGGTTCAGTGAAAATACTTACATGTTGTATTTTAGTTTAGAGAAAAAGACAAAACGTATTGCTGAAATATAAATATTTTTTTGATTATGAGCTAAATTTCTGTAAATAAGAACGTAAATAAAAAGACAAGTGTAGTAGAATCTGAAAATTCCAAAAACAATGAAGGAAAAAAGTCACATCACATAATTAACAAACATAAATTTAAGTTTTTACTTTGTTTGTGAGAACAAAATATATATTTATCTTAATTTAAGAACAAAGAAAAAAAATATTTTAAGAGAAAATACCATTATCGTACATTTTTTCACCATGTTCATAGTCAACTACTGGAATTTTAATCATCACCATCATATTAAACACACACACACACACACATATATATATATATATATATGTATATATAAAATTAAAATATACATATTTTACTTATAGTTTGATTTAGTATACAACAATATTCAGTGATTATTAAACTGTGGTCCGTACAGTGGCGTAACGGAGAATATTAGGGCCCCCTGCTAAGTCGTTTTGGGCCCTAAGCCGGATCTTACAAAGGATTGCAAAACCATATCAGGCTTTGGGCACCCTAGAATCCCGCCCCTACCCCGCAATGTGGGAGTTGTGCATGTTAAGTTACTAAGTCCGCGGACCCCCTGGGGTCCCAGCGTTGTTTTTTTTTTTTGGTGGGTCCACGAAGGTTTGATCCGGAATTGAGATAGGAGATTTCAAATATCACACCTGATACAACAACACTTGGTAAAAGAAATGCAGCACCTTTCTTCTCATTTAATGCAATTAAGTGCATTAAATGAAATTATTTATTTGTTTGATATTAGTATTTTGTAATATTTTACATATAATTTATTAAGATTTTTTATTTTTATCTTAAAGGTAAAAGAAGTGTTAAAAAGTCTTTTTAGGAAAAGAGAGTCTTAGGGTTGTTGAGGAACCTTTTAATGACTAGCCATGGGTTGGGTGAGTGAGTGAGTGAATATTAGCATCCCACTGTTCAGCTACACGGGGACTTTCGGGGACGGTCCGCGTAATTTTGAACCATGGTCAAGTGACGCGGACGACACCTGAGCTGGCACCCCCCTCTCCTAACTACCACACCACACCAACGGGAGGACGTTTGAGCTCTCGACAGATTTAACGTGCATCGCTGCCATGGGTTGGGAGTGAGGGAGGAGTGTTCAAAATCTTGGGGTTCCACGATGCCAGATTGGTACATGTTGGAGCTGCGGCAATCGAAAGTTGAATAACATTTGTTCTCTTTTGATTTGTTTAAAAAAAAATTGTACTTTTCTGTTTCATCAGGCGCAAATTTCGCCAAGCATGCTTTTTTTGCGACAAGACGCAATATACACATAAAAAAATGTTCGTGCACTTTGGTTTTTCACCTATTTTAATGTGTTATGAAAACAAAAAAATATTCCTGAAAAGATAAGACTGGGACCTGATTTTAAAATGTTGTGGTAAAAGATTACCAGCGAGGAAATAACTTTTGGCGTCGGCTGTATCATTTTTGGCGACTTTATCGCTTGCGCCGGCAAAACGGAAAAGTACCTAAAAATCATAAATATTTTTAACTAAGCTTTTGTTTAATTCAGTGAATTTATAGTTTCCACAACGTTAATTTTTGAAAATATTTATCACAAAACATATTTTCATATCTTTAAAAGAGGTTGTTAAAATATTTGTTTTGCGAAAAAAAATTTAGAGAAGCATAAAAAAATATTTTTTTTTTCTCGCTAACTTTTCAAAAATTATTTAAATGCTTTCCAATTCAGTGGAAGACGCCCAGATGATGACAGAGAAACCCAAGTCTATCTGACATTCATATTTCGTCCAGGAGGAGCATTAAACATATTCATAAAGGTACATAGAAAACAAGTTACTATAAAAACAAAATACTTGGTCAACTTCATTATTAAACGCAAAAACATGTTTAGCTACCAAATTCCAAATCTTGCAGAAACTTTAATACATTACGTTCCAAAGACACGTACAACAAAAACGTGCAATGATGCGGAATTAAAAAAAAAACGCACCCATGCACAACTTTTTTTTTGTATCTGCGTTCGTTTCAATACCATAAAAGAGTTGGCACATCCATCCACTAGTCGCTCGGTTAAATTTAATCTCCTCCTATAAAATTTATGCCTAATTTATGAATCTTCCGTTCAAGGCATCGCTCGACGCCACAGAAGGGGGAAGTAGTCAAATAATTTCATTACCATCATTATACCCGAAAAACCTCCAACCACCACCGGTTGGGAAGTTGCCAAGGGACGCCAAAAATAAATAAAGCAGAAATCGTCTGCTTCGAAGAGTCATAAAAATTAATACCTTTTCGACGTGACGTACTTTCGGTCACTGATGTTTGAGTACAAGACGTGGGGGAAGGGAGATGGTATTAAAAATATAATAAATAATGCAAAAAAAAGAAAAGAAATGTGGATCTGAGGTCAGCAGTTAGCCACATTCCATGCTTCAACCGTAACGAATCAAAAGAGGAAGTTTTAGCATTAAAAAAATACAAGTAAAACGTGCTTCAGAAGAACAGGGATTTGCTATCAAACGATAAAAAACAAAGAGTTAAAAGAGATAGAAGTTTGAGCCTTCACTTCCCCCCTTCCCCCCAATACCACATATACACCTGTTTCTGTTCCACTCTTATTTTCAAAACGCACGCGATTTCAACTGTGTTTTGAATAGCTTTTTTTTTCAGACTGGAATAGTGAGATGACTAAAAATCCTTTTAGTATTCGCAGATAAGGATTGTTTTGTCTACGGGAAAAAATTAGTTTTGTACTTCTAAAGCTGAGCATATAATCCTCCATGGCAAAAACGCGATAAAATAAACACGTTTCGCCATTTTTATGTCAGTGAGAACAGAAAGATGTTATTTTAAAAAATTATTAAAAATGAATTATTTACAATAAAAACAAAAATGCAGCCAGACTTAAAAAAAGCTAAAAAATGCACTTTTTAAAAATAATTTATTGTTGAGACTGTAAGAAAAACGAGAGAACGAAGAAATATAGAACATGCTCTGAGTAAAATTTTTATTTTTACATAAATTGTACGTTTTATGGGAAAAGGTCAAAAACTAAGCCAATTATTATATAACTCCTTAAATAAATACAAATTTTAAAAAAACCGGTAATTTTCTTTAAATTTCAATATTTTTTGGAAAAAATACAATTTTCTGATTCTTAAAAGTCGATGATTTTAACTTTATTCAAATAATCATACATTGTATGAATACATAATCCATTTAATCCATTAAAACCAACCAAATACGATAAATGTTCCTTAGATAAGCTTAAATAACATCTTTTTAAAATATAATGATGATTTTATTGAGCATTTTAGAAATACAACATGCACAATAAATGAGATAAAAGCTAAAAAAACATATCACGCGAGACGAAGCTACAGATGAAAAAATGAGAAAAAAATTTTATTCTTGGACGAAATGGCACGATAATTTCATTCTACAAAAACTATAGAAATTACACTTATTTTGTAATTCCATTTGAATTGGAAATTAAGAACAGAAACAGAACCAGAAGGTAAGGTATTAGAAAAAGGCGATCTATACAAAAATGCTCGTAAATAGACTTAAAAATATAGTATGCGGAAATTACAAATAGTTTTATGAAAAAAGAAAAACATTTATCAGAGCATTAACTCAATAAAATAAAATAAGAACTATGTCTTTTAAGATAAATTTATGCTCAAAACCTAACATTGACGCTGAAAAAAGTTATAAAATTGTCAAAATGAACCACAATAAGCGAAAGAAAGTATGTGTGAGTCTCTTACTAAAAATTGTACAAACTATAACAAAGGAAAGCGTTCTCGAAAATAATGTCCAACTGAAATGGGAAAGAAATGAAATATTAAACTCTAACAAATCAAAATCAAACTAAAAAATGGCAACAACCAAACCATAAACCCTGCAAAGCACTTATTCCACTTAATTTTGCCCTTTTTCGGACTTGAGATATTAGAAGCTTTTACTACCGCACAATTTCATAAAGTCAGTCAGTGGTCTTGCATTAATGTTCCTCGCCAAGTAACTGGAATAAAATGATCCTTATTTTTTTTTTCTTTGTCGTTTTATTTTTGCGCCAAAACGTCGTTGCAGCAGAGAGAAATTTACAATGGGGTTTTGGAAACCCAATAAAAGAGAGAGAATAAAAATTCCATCCATAAATATACTTTCAAGAGACGGTTCTCGCCGCATTCCAAGTGGAATTTAAGAAGCGCGGGAAAACCTTTCCATAATTCTTCTTGGCGTAAAAATAATGCCTTTTTAAATGACTTTCCCGCTAAAATGCTGTTGCTTCGATCCTGATTCGCGGTCGTTTGTAAGACTTCTGGCAACGAAGCATGATTAATGATTCGAATTCTGGCAACAATACCAGCAATTACTGCTCGTAAGCCGCATGAATCGATGTCATTTTTATCCAAATAAGCTGAAAGAGCTTATTGGTGTAAGAATACGAGTTTAAAGTCTTGATTTATATGCATTACTTGATGATGGTGAATATAAAATTGGAATAGTCACTTAAAATTAAAGTTTTTGCTATAAAAGAACGTTTTAAAAAGAAAAAAGAACTGCAACAGGAATTAATTTTGCAATAAAGGAACATATTAAAAGGG
>BMAO01022888.1:0-20477 GCA_019973975.1 Trichonephila clavata
ATGTAGAAAATAAGTTGAACACATTTGAGGAAAAAACGATTCTTTTTTTAGTGATTTTTTTAAAATTCAAGGGAGTTCGGAGAATTTTCATAAAGGGAGGATCGCGTTACATTTCTCCTCTCCAATGTCACTATTATAAAAATAAGAATAAAGAAAGATTTTATTTGTAGAATATGGGCCTATCGGGTCAAATCAAAAGGAATCAGGTTAAAAAAGGGAAATTAAATTCGTTAAAATCTATTTCTGCTAATTCAAAATAAAACTTCTGAAAAGTAAATTAAATTTGTTAAAATGTAATTTGTGTTTGATCAAAATAAATCTTGTAAAACGAAAATTAAACTCTTTAAAATCTAATTCGTGTTAAATCAAAATCATGTAAAAAAAATATCGTGTAAAAATATTGTGTGAAAAAGTTCGTGTAAAAGCAGATTTGAGTGTGAATTTTGATATATTTTAAAATAGAATTAAAATTTGTCAAATTGCACAGACTTAAATTGGCTGGTTATCTGTCCGGAATGAAAGGAGATCGTTGCTGAAAGAAAACCTTTCTGGCAAAGCCCATGGGAAATAGACCTCAGGGCCTAGAATAGGCCTAAATATTTTAAAGGTCAAAAACTGGAAAACAGTTACCAAAAGTAGAGATGCCTGGAGGAAACTTTAGGGGAAGGCCATGGCCTATCCAGGGCTGTCAAGCCATTGAAAAAGAGAATTAATAATATGATTATAAATAGATTTTAACTTAGTTTCTTCAAATTGCTATTATAGTTATCAAATTATTCAAAAAAAGGTTTGACAGAACATTAAAAATTGCACATTATTTTTTTTCCACAAAAGAATCTCAACCTCAGTTAATTATTTTAAAAAATCCATGTGACCTAGTTTTCTGTGAAAGCAAAAAAATAGTGTTCCAACATTTAAAATAATTAAATAGTTTAGATCATTTTTTTTTTCGAATTCGAACAGCTGTAAAACATTGAAACTTGAACTTATTTAACAAACTTGTAGACAAATAATAACCCAGAATAAAGGGGTTTAAAAAAATAAGCAGACAAATGACAATGTAACAACTGACATTCAGTCTAATGAAAAAACGAATTTTAATACAGAATAGAAAACAATTCAAACTATGCAAGAAAATTTTATTTTTCTCTTATCAAAATGAGACTGTTTACATTCGAAAACAAAAGAAACATCTCATTGTATTCTTTCGAACGTGAAACAAATTGGAATATAACTTACAGCACCTTATTTCGAATCTTTTTTCCCCCAAGTTACACGTCACAAAAAAACCCCTTTAAAATAGGCATTTAGACCATACTCTTCTTATTTATTTTTACAGACACCTAACAATTGTTATCCGCGAGAAAGTAATGACCCACTGGACATCAAATAGTCATAAAAAAAGAACATTCGCACTAAGACATTTAATTTCAATATTACAAATGGCAATACGCGTCTACGGTCTTACCGAAAATAGAACGTTCGAATTGGATCACTGAAGAAGGTACTGAAAATTGAAGTGAAATGCAGAATTTTTCTGATTGATACACATAAAAAAAATATGAGGGGTTAGTTATCCATTAATAGGATTTCAAAGATCATTTTTTTCCCTTCGAATTCCAAATGTAGGGTTAATTATCTTTTTTCTGAAAAACACAGACGATTCTACGGCGGTTCCTGTTGAACAACTCAACCAGAACTGACATGACAACATCCGCCTGCGATATCGAGATAGAGATCAGTAGCAATCATTTGCGCTCAAACATTCGGAAGTAAATCTCAATAATTTTCTGGTAATGTTCAAGCGCTTAGAGTAATTCTTCTTAGAGTACATTGACGAGCTGAGATTGCTAGAAACTGCGCAAATGATACGTATTCTGGACCAATAAAAAGCAATCACGAATTATGTTCGTTTTGATATCAGATACCAATGGCCGAGTTCTTATGATAATGTTATTTGTACACGGGCAAATTTTTGACGAAAAATTGCATATTTATATTATAGAACATTTCTGCATTGCTATTACGTTGCAATTTTGCAATTTAAATTTCATTTTGTTGTCAGTTAAAAAAATAGAAAGACAAACATTAAAGTGCATGTAAGTTTTTATTTGCAATAAGAAAAATTTTAAAAAAAAGGTGTGTTCTGTATGATTTTCAAATTGCATCTTCGGAGCAATATCTAATGAATTCTCACTGCAAAATAATAAAATATATGTATTTTGATAGTTTCAAGTACTTGTACGAATTTAGGTGAAAATTGGAAAAAAATAACGCACAAATTACTTATAGCATATAAATTTTGATAAAAATGTATAACTAATACAATGTGACATAATATAATGTAACTAATACATTTTTTGACCTATAAAAATGTTTTTATATCATAAAAATATATAGCGTATAAAAATATTCCTCAATATATTTCAGAAATATAGTACACGCAGAAAATATTATATGACATTAGATTTTAAATTATATAATATTTGAAACTAATTTTCTCCTATCGACTAATTTTAAAAGAAAATTCGAAAGAAAGAAGAATACGAAATATCCAATTTATATAATTTCTATTAGTAATATTCCAATATAAATTACTTTATATACAATACTTATTGATACAACTATATATAGTTCTTGAGAAATGCATAAAAATCACACTATAAATCAACACGAGGGCTACTGGCAACGAACCTTAATTTTGAGCCTCGATCCAGTGGTGAGGAATACAGTACAGTAACTTTCGATACAGTGAATTTCACAACATTAAAATAATTTTGCACTAACTTATTATTCTCGGAATTGTGATTTTGAAAAAAGTGTATAATTTAACAGTTTTTTCGATATTTAGTGTCACCTGCATTAGAATACTCATATAATATTATTGAAATAAAATTATTAAAATAAAAAATATAGTTTAAAAAAAAACACCCTTTTATAGTTAATCCAACTAAGTTATAACTTAATCTTTTAGTTGCCAAATCTGGAAATACGATCTAAAATTAGTCGCCAGATGCTGGATGGGATATGAAAGTGAGAAATCGTTAATCCTGATGATCCTGATCAGGACAATGGAACAAAATTATTAAATTATTATATTGTCATTGGTCCTGGACAAGTGAGCAAAATTTCGAATTAATCTGACCTTTTAAAGTAGGTAAAAATCAAGTTCAAAGAATTCATTACATACAAGCGAAGCTTATAAAAGGATGTTAAGGATGACTCTTTCATAATATTCTCTTTTTATTGAAAATGCTTCTATAATAATATTTTGGCCGTATATATATAACTAAGGCTTCTAAGAGGCTGAACTAGGATTTTTGAAATAGATAATTTAAAAGTAGATTCATCCATGTTTTAATATTAGATAATTTTGAACAGAAAATAATGATTATTTAGACTAATATCAACTCTGAAAATAAGGTAAAATCTCCGAATGTTCTAGCTCAGATTCTGTAAAGAAATCTTAACTTTACATGTGTAGGCTAATTATTATTATTATTATAGAATTTTCATAAAAAAAAGATATTATGAAAATATGACAAATTTTCTTCATTTTTTGCCAAAACGTAACATTTATTTTTTTTCCCCGTAGTAATAATAATTTAAAACAGGGCTTCTAAAACTTTCAATACTTGCGACCCAATATTCAATCATAATTTTCAACACGCCCCCTCCATACACAATAACAATGTATTGAATTCAATAATACTATACTTTGACGTTAAAGCAACAATAAACACTTTAAGAGCCACTGCCGTATATAAACGTCTCACTCAGCTAAAGCATTGATTACCCAAGACGTATATATACGTCTTTCAGAAGCACGATCTTTTCTGTGCGCTGCTATCCATAAAATTATTCCGAAGACTATAGAATTCAATAAAAAGACCTTGATAGTGTTTGCGAAAGATTTGCTTATTTCAGAGGATTTGCTTATTTATTCCTCCCCCTCCCCCCCCCCAATACATCATATGCGCTCGCCTAAGTGGAAAACGACGGCATTCGGGAGCGAATCGTGTAGCTTTTAATCGGCAGTTAACGGATTACTTATAAATCGTGCAAATTTTTCAAGACAAGTGTTAATTTTTGCATATAATTTTATATATTACAAGCCCATGGGGTCACTGTTAATTATTAAATTTGTTCCTAACTTAGCATTGTTAAATTAATTATACAAAATGCATTGCGCAGTATTGATACATTTATATTTGTACTATATCAGTGTAAATGTGTGCATTTTATTTTTTACTACGTCAGAATTATTTTGTGTGTTTACTATCAGTAAATTAATAAATTTTTAAAATAATCTTTTGATATCGACTTTGTAATTCTCGCGCTCCCCTCGTAGAGTTATCATGCTCCTCTAAGGGGGGGAGCACCCCACAGTTTGAGATACGCTGATTTAAAAAAAAATTATATGTATATTTTAATTGAGGCGACATTAAATATAAAGGAAATTATTCATTTATACGATTTTAAAAAGCCACGGTTTCGAACGCATAATTAGATACCTTAGCATGCATAAATAAAGGAAAAGGAAATAAATGTAATAATTTTTAAAAATAATTAAAAACTCAACTAAATATCGAAAATTTGGCACCATCAAAAAAAATTCTTTCAGAATATTAAAATCATTTTGTGTGTGCTTTGACTGGCATCATAAGATTCTCCGAAATAACTTTTTTTTTATTCAATCGAACATTTAATTGGCTTTCAGTTTAGTGAAGTGGATCCTCCTAGCAAAAATATTTTATCAAGAATTTAAGTAAATAAAATTTAACACTTGTAGAACACTTAAAAATGCTGGGGGAAAAAGATTGTCTACTTCATGGTCTGTTTGAAATTTGAAGAAATCGTTACAAGAAATCTCACACTCAAGCAGGAAGATAACTCAGAAGAAATAGGTTCAGAGTAATGGTGAAATAAGTTGCAAAAAAAATCGCGCGAGAGTATTGTTGAAACATGATACCCTTTTAAGATTTTTAAACACGTTAAGTGTTTTTAGTTATATTGAGAATATGTTACTTAGTAGATTGAGGAGAATTATTTCGTACATATTTCAAATCGAGTTTTAATCAATTGTTAAGATCTCTAACAATGTTGATAACAAAGCAAACACACAGCTTAGAATCGCAGTGCCAAAAACTAAATAGCGCTTATTTACAACTATTAAACTGCAAGAAACTAATAAACATTTGTAGACCATTGGACGCTAAAGATTACTGTAAAAGGGGCAAATTTTCGGGGTCGGATTTAGTGAAGTCTCCTTTAGTGTAATAATTACTTATTGATTGAGGTTAGGTTTCATATATTTATAAATACAATAGATATCATTAAGAAAATTAAAGACTGATGGTTTTTCAAGAAGACTACATTCTTCTGATAACTGATATGTAACTATATATATACTGAAGTGAGCTTTTTTTAATATTCCCAAAATATTTTTGTAAAAGTCAGTTATTGTGAAAAAAAGGAAAATTTTCAAAAACGTCATAGTGATACTTTTACCTTGAATGATTTTGAAAAAAACTTAACAATGTATTTAAAAAATTTCACTTCAGTATAAATATAAAAGTATAATTAAAAAATAGACAAAATTTGAAGTTTTTATATTTAACAGTTTCTGAGAAAAAGGTATATACATAAATTACCTCAATTTAACATTAGCGGTATAGGGAGTACCGACTAACCTTAATTAATTCCGAAACACGGGGCAAGATGACGAACTCGGACTGTTGCTCCGGACTGTCTGTTTAAAAATATTCTTTCTCATTGCCATAAAAGAAGGCAATTAGTTGACATTTATTCATGGTAATAGGTAATATTTAAACCAAGTTTTTCATAAATATTAAGGAGAAGCGATATATCTTACCTGTATCTGTAGCAGAGCTTATTTACACATGCATAAAAGAGTTATATCGTGGCAGCGGAAAACCATCAAAGCTTCACAACTAACACAAAAATGACGATTTCAGTGTGTCTATAATATTGTTTAAAGAACGGCCAAAAGGAAAGCCAGCAGTGTTGGTTTGATACTGCTACCTAGTGGAATATGGAAAAATAAAGACATTCGTCCTCTTGCCCCGGTCTTCCCTATATACCAAAACATGGTACTGCACGCAATGTCATATCGCACTTTTTGAATTAAACTCGTGTCTTACATCTTATCCTATTCCCTTTTTCATCGGTTTTACGACAGCATATAAAACAATGTTTGTTTGGAGTAGATTTTTTCCCCCGTTATTGGAAAGTGTCGACCTGTGAGGCGCAACAATCTCCCACTAGGATGCCCTACTTCAACTGAAGTCGTAATCGGTGAAAAACTAGGACCATTAATGGCATTAGGAAAATAGTGAATTAAGTATCCTAAAATAGAAAGGAACTCAGTTCGGGCTTCATAAAATAGAAACATTAATTCTTCTCCTGCCCGAACTGAGTTCGAACGACACAAATTTTGTACGTAGTTGTAAATTAGAATCCGGGTGGTTTGAGTGGGTGGAGCTTGGTTGACGCCCCGCTCGGGGCCCACGTGGTCTATATCGATGGAAACTATGTGTAGCCGATTCTGTCTCGGTTGGGGTCTTGAACTTGGCTTCAGCATAACGGTGTACTGTTGTTTACTCGTAGAACTTGGCTTCAGCATAACGGTGTGCGTTTTACTCGTAGAACTTGGCTTCAGCATAACGGTGTGCTGTTGTTTACTCGTAGTTCTTGGCTTCGGCGTACTGGATTGCCGTTGTTTACTAGCATTTTTATCTTGATAGTTTCAGTCTAATTGATGTAATGCTTTAATTTGTTAAAGATTTTACCAATAAATCCAGGAAAGACATTCTAGGACTCCATGATATTATTATGATTATTACTTGATAACACCACACACACTCGAACCCGGTATTCAACAGTAGTAGTTGCCCGAACTGGGTTCGTTTGACATTTGCAAAGGGTTAAAGTCACAATCTAAAGCAACGTGAAGATATCAAAGAGTGTGATATAGTTATACTTAAAGTATATTTTGCAGTTTCTTTTAGAATCATTTTGTTAACGTAGAAATGTAAAATCAAAAAAAAAAATTATTAGAAAAAAACACGTGGAAGAGTAAGATATAGTGATTTCTTTTCAAATATTTTAAATAATATTTTATTCGTGTCAAGTGCACTGATTTAATCGTTCTTAAATATAATACAAAACTCAACTTTCACCATTGTCATACCTTAATCTGAGAACTGTCTTTGAAGTTTATTTCTTACATAACATGAATCAACAAATGTATGTTGTTGTTGCTGATCTCCAATATTTAGCCGAGTTCAATTAGGTCCATGATCTCAAAATTCCTCGTAAAAAGTCCAAGAGAAGCGTCGGTGAAGAATAAAGGTCTAGTCCCAGACAATCAAGGATGTGGTCGAGAGTAGACTGGGTATTGCAACTCTTAGTGCAAGTTGGGAAGATCTTGTTAACGTTGGCGTAGGACAGTGATCTAAGGTGACTATTGATTAATCTAATGAGAGATATTTGCTCATGGCTGCTGCATCGAAGAGACAGAGCCCCATTAGGGCATCTACCATGATAACACTGGTGCACGGGTGCCGTGGTATAAATGGTGCTATTAGACTTTTTAGCCGACGAAAATAATTCTAGATAAGTCAGAGAGTTAGGGGGAACCGACGACTCACTAGCTCCTTTACCTTCAGTTAAATAGTACCTTCTTGGGCCAAAATGTCAGCCATCTCATTACCATGGGTGTCTACGTGAGACGGAATCCATTGAAAGTGAACCTACCGAAATAAGATAGAAGTTTCAGTTTATTATGAATTGACAAGCAGTTATGCTTAGCTAAAGTTAGACTTCTAATTTTTGATGCTCCAGTCTTTTGACTATAGAAGTTGCTTCTTCTCTCCATCCATAATTACGTTACAAATGTATTCTTCGTAAATATTACAAATGATTAAAGATTTTTTTTTTCAGGTTGCATCATCAAAAGGATTTTCAAAGAAAGTCATTTTGGCAATCTTTCTCTCTTTCTCTCTCAATTTTTTTTTAAAACAATTTTGATTTTTGTAGTTTACCAAAAATTTATAAGACACTAAATTTTTAATATTTTTGAATATTTAAAGGAATTTATACTTCTTGGATCATTGAAAACCTGACTCTCCGTAGTTTTTATATTCATAGATAAATTCGAAGAAAAATCAGGAAAATTAAGGATATTAGCCTTTGACTTTTTAAAAAAATAACTAAAATTTTCAGAGCTAAATATATTCTAGCTTTTATAAAATATCTCTTGTACAATACATAATATACCTATATGAAACCATCTAAAGAATGTACAGACTAACAGGAATTGAAATGTGTGAATATTAACGTCGCATTGTTCAGCTACACGAGGGCTTTTGGCGACGGACCTCGTAATTTGGAAAAATGGTCAAGTTAAGAGGACGATACATGAGATAGCACCCCCCCCCTCTCCTTACTACCACACCAACCGTAGGACCTTTGAGCTCTCGACAGATTTAACGTGCATCGCCCCCCTACATGGCGGGTTTTCGGTAATATTGGTTTCGAATTCATGACACGCTAGCCACGAGTCCGTTACCTTGACCACTAGGCTGCCACGGTCTCTTTGGAATTGAAAAAAGATCTCCCGAAACAGAAAAGACATTGACAAAAGTAAAAGTTTGAGAAAAACGCATGAAAATATTCAAAGGCCTAGATCTTAATACTAAGAAGATTTGTAAGACAATAAACGATCTATTTATATACTCATAATACCTTACAAATTTAATCGAATATTCGAAACAGAATGTAAAGAAAGAATGTAACCAGAAATCTAAGTTTCCCATTTGAATGGGTCACAGAAAAATGCAAATAATAATGAAGAACTTCGAATTAGGAAGAGGGTAGAACAAAAACTCCCAAAATACTCTAAGAGAAATTTTTTTCTAACACATTTAAATTTGAAACTAAGTAATAAAACAACAATTTTACATATGTATAAAATTATTTTAAAGTATTTTTTAAAAAGTACATATTATACAGTACAAATATTATACAGAAGTTACAAGTCCTGTATTAAATGAATACATTCAATGCATTCATACACAATCCTACACATCTCATCTTCACAATAGTGGACCATCCTTTCTGAACACATGTGTAGAAAGGCCATGTATTAAACGAAAGATATGAATGGCTGACAATAGGTGAGGTTGGTCAATTGTCCACTAAAAGGAACGAAAACAATAAAAGTGCCTTTTAGCCTGAGGAATCGTAAAACACTAAGAAGGGGTAGCAGACAGATGATCATCAAAGGAGCTACGTTACAAAGGAGACACGCAGAGACAACACAACGCAAAACTTGTAATCTCCAACCTGTTTTTTACAGGACAACAGATGGCATTAAGTGCTGGAATTGTCGAGAGTTTTGTAAGATAACTTCGAATTATATATAGAGTGTTGTAGTCTGGCCAGCCACATATTTTACTTCGAAATATCGAGTGTACCAAAACGTATTGTTTTAGTTCACTATATATCTGTTTAGATTTTCTTGTCATCTTTTGGATATTATGTGACCTTACAACTCCAGAAACTCATTTGAAATATGTAGGAATATATATATTACTTAATGTGTATAATGTGTATAAATTTTTATAAAGAAATTTCCCTTTTTATACTAATTGCATTTCTGGTACATGCTAATCATATTTCTTTTGAAAGTGCCAAATTATGAACTAAAAACATTCATTCCCAACACAAATGCTTTAATGAAACGCAAAAAAATAAATATTTATAGATAAATTCTTCA
Organism: Trichonephila clavata; assembly: GCA_019973975.1. Classification (NCBI taxonomy): domain Eukaryota; kingdom Metazoa; phylum Arthropoda; class Arachnida; order Araneae; family Nephilidae; genus Trichonephila; species Trichonephila clavata. Next base: position 9,803 of record BMAO01022888.1, read on the forward strand.
TATTAAGCACACTTGTAAATATTTTAAAAACTCTTTTTGATGAGATGTGTTTCATTTACTTTGTTTTTGTTTAGCAACTAATCCATTAAGTTTAGAGTCATTAGAGTCAGTGTGTCAGAACCATCAATTCCAGGGCATCGAAAGTTTTTCAATTAAGAAGAAGTCTGGAAACGATCATGCATCAAAACATTCCTTTTTGCATTTATGTGGAACATTCAGCTAAATAAGAAGAAAATCATCAAAATTAAAGAACGATTAAATGTAAAGGTAAGAAGATTATGTTAACGTAAAAAGTGATGACTGAGTTGACTGCGCATTCAATGGAAGAATAAGTGCGTATTTGGATTATTCTGATAAAAATGAATATAAATCAAGCAGAAAAGAAATGTTAGATAAAAGTATTCTTTTTCGAATAGGGCAGTTTCTGACGACATTTAAAGTAAAATACACCCAATTCTTTTTTACACGGTAGGTACGTTCCTTAGTAAACCGTACAGAAAAAAAAACTGTGTAAAAAAATACATGCGACGTATGGTAAATTTGGTTATATGTTATACAACTTTAAGAAATCGGGTAAGTTTCATAATGTTTGAATTAAAATTATCAACATCCATCTGGTTTTCCCATCTATTGACACTCCAAGCAACAACTAAATGCATGTTTATATGGTTTTTTATTATTCAAATATATTACGGGCTGTACAAAAGATCATGACAAAATATAAATACAATTCAATTGAATTAACAATTAATATACAATCATATCATTTATGCATAGTATTTGTATTTACTTAAATTTCAATGTACTTGTTTTTTAACATTATTTTAATTGTTTGCATCATTGTCATTATTAGTTTCAACAATACTTAGACTTTTTGTACTTTCAATTGTTTCATTTTGTTCTAAAAAAAATTGGCAGTTATAGAAACTGCCGATAGAAGTGAAAACTTAGAACTTTTAGTATTAAAATTTGAAATTTCATAATGTTTGAATTAAAATTATCAACATCAATCTGGTTTTCACATCTATTGACACTCCAAGCAACAACTAAATGCATGTTTATATGGATTTTTATTATTCAAATATATTACGGCTGCACAGATCATGACGAAATATAAATACAATTCAATTGAAATAAAAATTAATATACAATCATATTATTTATGGATAGTATTTGTATTTACTTAAATTTCAACAATACTCAGACTTTTTGTATTTTCAATTACTTCATTTTGTTCTTAAAAATATACAGTAGGCTTATGGTAATTAAAGTAAGAAAGGAAAATGTTTGATTCAAATTTATCTAAGTATCGCGTAAAAACCCCATCGAACGTCGTTTTATATTTTGTAGTACTGAGTTTTCGATCATTGGACATATTTAAATGGTTTCATTTAGAAATACAATTAGTGGTGGATTTGTATCATCTGCAAAGTTAATATTGAAGTCTCCACTTGAAATCATCAATACATTATGGTATGTTTCGCCAAATTTTTTTTGGAGTATTTCAGAACTTTCTTTTGTACATATCATCAAATTTTCGAATAAAAATTGTTGTATCTGTCTGATAGATTTTCCAGGTGAAATATAAACGGCAAACATTAATATGTATTGCCCATTCTCGGAATCGCAACGAGCAATGCAGAATATATACACATTGAGCTTTTCTCTAAATCCATTCAATTTCACTTATAAGATATACACCGCACGATACGTCAACTGTATAGCTACAGATATACTGCTATAAGCATGACGGCGACGCGAACGCACGAGATTTCACCCATCCAAAAAGTGTCTAAGGCGAACAGCACACTGCGCGTGCGCCAGTCAGAGCATGTTGGTGACGCGAATCCATAAGATTTTCCCCTACCAAAAAGTGCCCAACGCCGCTAACAAAGTTTTCACTTCAAAAATCTCTGAATATTTTTCGAAATGACCGGCTACTAAAGTAATAATAAAATCAGTGCTACAGATTTATAAAACAAAAACAATTCAGATTTATTTTAAAAAAGAAAAAAGTCAGTGTGCGGAGAAAATTTAGTCTATAAGCACATACAAGAATTCAAATTGATATTAGGAATAAAACTACTAACAACTATTCATCACTATTTGATAACAAGCGCGCACGTTTTTCACGAAGTGGATCAAAAATAATACCAGTAGATGTGTCAGATACGTCTAGTACTGTGGTATTCAAACATTCTCAACTCATGGAACCCCTAGAACAGGGGTGGCGAACTTTTATGGATCAACGTGCCATTTTTTCTTAAGAAGTGTTAAGTGAGGTATAGACGTGCTATCAGATAATTTTGACTTGCGATTATTGGGAAAATAATAAAACTAAATACAACACAAAACTCTATTTACTACGAAAAAATACCTTTTGCACTGTATAATAATTTTAAGTTTTTTAGTTATTCGAATAATTCAAATTATATAAAGTAACATTAGTGTGACTTCTGTTGTTGCAGATTGGATGACAAATAACTTATTTTGGGATTGTAAGTTGTTACTTTTTTTTGTAGAATACATGCTGAATTGGAGTCATCTGCCAAACAGTTTCTAAGCAATTAATTTTTTTCTGTGGCTCAATTTTTTTTGACAAGAAGGTTTGTGATTTGTTTCTAAATACAGTTTTACAGACTATGTTCTGCATACCACTATTCTAGAACATAAAACACCCACCGCTTTGACGCCTTTACTAATATATATAATGCTATGTTTCTCGGTAAGCCCAATTTGAAATTCTCTGTTACACTTACTATATCTTGCCCTTTTTTTTTTTTTTTTTCTTTTTTTTTGTTAAGCTAGCCATGTTAAATAAGTTAAAAATCGTAAATATAACACAAATAAGTACAGTTGTGTAGTACAGTTGTACTTGTTGTACAGTTGTGTTAATGAAATTGACTATGCTATGGGTAGACAAACTTTACATTATAAGCAATAGTAGTCCACGACGTAACTAAGACAATACAATAACAAACGAGTGTGCTCCCCCGCCGCCCCCACGACCGATCACTCACGTTTGTTCGTAATACTTCATAGTAAACTTTGAAATAAAATGCAAACCATTTTGATCACTGGCGTGCCATCAATGGCACGCGTGCCACTGGTTTGCCATCCCTGTCCTAGAACAAGAAGGTGTTTTCGTGGAACCCTTAAAACTATATAGAAAGTATTTTCGTAGAACCTTATTCCGCTCATACACTTAGAAGAGAATATATCTTAAAATAATAATTTTAAATAGATCAATGTAAAAGCAATTAAAAGAAGTATTTCTTTTATTATTAAAACATTCTAATCTAATTTTTTAATATAATTTACTCATAAGTAATATTAATTTGTGATCCAAGTGTCACAGACTCGTGCATTATATTTAGTAACTGGGATATGTGCTTGCATTGTTTCACACAAACTGTCGAAGTCTAGGTCTATTGAGAATAACTGCAATCACATTACACATCCTGAGTTTCATTTGTTTCTATACTTTGTTTTTGTAGCCCCTCACATTGAGAGATATTTTTTACTTATGCAAATGGTTCGGAATGTCATTAAAATGCTTATAGCTGTGTGAGAAATTCCGTGTATTTTGCATGAATTTGCAACCTAAAATTTAGGAGCTGTTCTTACTTTAATTTAGATTGTTAAGATTGAATATGTTGATAAGTTGTTCCCTCTACTTTACTGTAGGTGTTTTTTCTAATAATTCAAAAAGGTGTATTTACTAATAGAAAATATTTAGTTTTGAAGACGTACTAACAATTATAAAATTATTGCGTGGAGCCCGGGATGTAAACAAAATATTCACAATCTAGTAGGTAATATATATGTAAAGATAAAACATTTTAATACTTTTTATTATATTATAATAAAGTTTAAAACGCGTATTGTGTTCAAAATAAAGTTATGTATTAATAAAATTTTCAGTTTCTTAATGATTGGGTTGAGCTTTAAATTCTTGTGGGCATCCTAACTTAATAGAGAACGTGAATCCATTTTGCATACACATTTATAAATTTCTTTTCAGTTTTTTTATTGGGGCTCGTTAAACCCCTGAGTATACCTCGTGGAACCCAAGGGTTCCGTGGAACACAGTTTAAAGACCACTGGTCTAGTACAACCGTCGGCTTTGATTCAAAGTAATTTCATTCGTTATTAACATATTTAAAGCGCCAGTTTTTTTTTCGGTTTCAAAATCTGTTATTAGTGGCTGTCTTTTTGGTTTCTGAAGTTTCTTATATAATTCTTGATATTCCGCTACACAAAAATTAAAATAACGTTGAAATTTGAATGCACGCTCTATGTGAGGATCATGAGTAAAAAAAAAATTTTGTTCTATACTTGTAGCAAATTTTAAGCCTTCCCGAATTGAATCAGTTGTTAATAGCTGAATTTCTTCTTGGACTTTGTCATTATCAACTTGTTTATTATTATAAACTGTCATAAATTTGATCAAATATTCCTCGTCCAAAGAAAATGAATCCCCAATTTTTGTGCTGAAATTCGTGATAAAACAAAAGAATTCCCGCAAAAATTTTAAAAAATCATAAAATTCGTCTATCGTGTTGTTTCAAAATTGTGTAAAACAGACAATGTAAAAAATGAGTTGAGTGTTTTCGCACCAAGTTTCTAACATTTTAAGTTAACAAAAACGTAAAAAGTTTTTTTAATTTTCATAATTTAAAAAATATTTACATTAAGATTTAAAACTGTATTCGGAACTTTTTATAATAACTTTTGAAGAACCTAATGATTTTATATTTTTTGTTTCAATTTTATGCATAATAATATACAACGCAATTAAAAATTATATGCAGAAATGTACTGTATTAATTCGAATCTAACCTGCTATCGATTGTAAGCCACATTCTACATTCTCGACCCGTTTTTGTGAGGAAAAAAATTTTTAATTGTAAAAGGGGTAATCAATATCGATATATGAAATTTTTAAAAAATTTAAAATGTTTCTAATAAGAAGGGAATTGTTAATTTATTTTACCAGTATTAGAAACTTTTAAATACACACATGAATCGCTAATTGCTCTAACCGTCAGCATTATATTCAATTTCTCTCATTCAGCAGATCTTTCCGTCTTCAATTCTAAGCCGCACCGGCAACTGACATTATATAATATTATATATATATATATATATAGAGAGAGAGAGAGAGAGAGAGAGAGAGAGACGTGTAAAAATATGCGTGTGTTTGTTCGTGCGTGTGGTACTGAAATGACACTTTTGCAAGAGTTTAGAAATTTGTGCGGACTTACAGTTACAGAAGAGTTTAAAAAGGTTTTGGTGACAAGAAACGACTTTGTTTCAATAAGTAGATCCCCAGAACGTAATGGTCTTTCGGATTTCGGTTCACCGCCTAATCAGATGAGGGCTTTGTGAATAGCGAAAGGGGATTTATTTAACATCTCATTATTTGGAAGTGAACGTAGTAAAAATATGGTATTTTGTGGTATTTGATCGAAGTTGTGAATGGGAAAAACAAGGCCTTTACCCGGGCACAACTAATTTGGATCCATAAGCATGAAACAAACTTCATCCCGATGAGCCTCCACCCACCACAGTCCAACAAGGGAGGCAGTGTCCCGGTCAACTGACATTAGTCAGGCTCGGCGGCGCTTACCTGGAGTACACCCAGGTTATAGCACTACAGCATCAGGGCGAGGATTCAATGAATAAACCCGACACCTTTTACCTGCAGCACTAACCCTACTGCAATGTCTCCGAAGAGAGGTATCACCATCTGATTGACAAGAGTGGGTTCACTTGTGCTTCCCTTCTACAGTAAAGCGTGGGTCAAAGGGAACGCAAAAGGTACCCCCAGGACACCATTTTCCTTCATACGGGACGCCGCACACGGCAGACATGCGGGTTAGAAAACCAACGGTGTTAGCAAAAAACAATACGAACATCGAAAAACAAAAGAAAAAAATATAAATGAAACCGAATTAACTTATTACAAAATGAAAACCAAACGCTTATTAAAAAAAAGAATTAAAAAAATCCTTTAAATAAAGAAATCTAGAATTTTGTTCGTGGTTATTTAAAAAAGTTTTATCTGTGATCTAGACCAGAAAAGAAAGAAATACGTACTTAAGAAGGAGGGTCGAAAATAGAAAAGGATCACTAGGGTACCCCGGGTTCGTGAAACCCTGTTTACCAAAGACAGTAAACCCCTTGGGAAAAAGAAAGGCCCCTAAGACACCTCGGGACCATGACACCAGTATTCATCTAAAGAAGATGAGTCCCTTTAGGGGAAAATCGTTGCATGAGAAAAAGGCATTGTTTGATACGAAGATTTATTAAGAATCAACGAAACTAAACATTCAATTTTCCAGGAAGCTGCAAGAACTGCACGTTAATCAAAATCTGAGGACTTTATCAATGAAATGTTGAACAATGCAGCTGCAGTGAAGAATTTAACTGAGGAGTAGCGCCAAGAACGAATTTTGTGAAAAAAAGAACAAATAAATAGAACTACATAATGCATGTAAAGTAGAGTTTTACAATTTGAGCAATGAGTATAAACAGTTGTTTATTTGTGCAACAAAGGTTGATCTGCCGTTATCCGGACACTGGGGGTGCACCTCACCTAGTATTTTTTTCAACATAACCTATGACTTTTTTTTAAATTACCGTGAGATTTTTTAAATTTTTAGATGCATTCGCCGTATAACGCGCACTTGGAATACACGAAGAAACTTGGAATACACGTAGCAAAATGCTCGTATGTTTTGAAGTCATTTATTCAAGGTATTATTGCAGGCTTTTGAAAAAATGATATATTTCTAGAAAAACAACCCTTTAAGTTCACAAGAGAAATACCATTTCTTTTAAATAAACAGTATTTCGCCTAATAAACAGTAGAGGCCTAATTTTTTTTCTATGCTCATCTTTTTTCTATTTTTCAAGCTCTCATATTTATACCCGGCGTTAAGAGCGCGCCCTTAAATTTTCATCTTATTTTTTGTGTTAAAAGTGTGCGTTATATGTCAGATTTTACGGTACCTCACAAATAAAATCCTAACAAATTTTAAAAAACTAATTATTGGTATTTTAAAACGGTAAAATAAAAAGAAAATGTGATTTTGTATCGAAAATGTGACATTTTCATTTTAAGCGGATATTTTAAAATCTGGAGGACAATTACAATTTTTAAAACTCGTTTAAGGATTTCCATGCATTCTAAATCAAGAAAAGGTAAAAAGAAAAAGAAAAAAAGAAATGCTTTTCTTTGGAATAATGAGGATAAAAAAAATCTGATCTTCTTAACTGTAAATACAGCGAAAAAACACTAGTAATTAGTTCCAGGTAATGTATGTTTAAAAGATTTCAACAGCTTTTCGCGTCACTTAATCTTCTCTGAAACGTATAAAAGTTTGCAACTTTTTTTTAAAAAAGTATGAAATTCTTTTCATTTTGCTACCAGATGAAATTTAGTAGATGCGCAGTGAATAAATGATAGTATCTTAAGATTAGTCGATATCTACCGCTGTGTTCGGTCTGCTTAGAGATTTGTAGCTCAAATAATTCTAAGGGGTCTTTAAATTATTTATTCTTTAATAATTTCTTGATAACCGAAATAATATCGTTTATTTGCATTTAATTATTAACTTGTGTAAATTTACTACATTAAAAGTATCATATCGTGATAAAAATGACGAAGTTTAAGGAATATTGACCAATCATGCCCTCACCAATTTTGTGAGTTACTCTCTCCCCCTTTTTCAAGTATATTCAAATCAATCTTGATGTCATTCTGAGCTGTGGTTATTTTTATGGCATTTTGGAAGTAGAACATTTAATTATAATTGCCCTGTATATGCACAAAGTGCACTATTTAAAATAATACATTATAGAAAAATATTTTTTATTTTTTTATTGCAAATGCTTGATTTAAGAACCTATTCTGGTAAGAAAAATAAGATTAGGAAGTTGTTAAAACTTGTTGCTTGGTTTCCTTAATTATTAACTTACGCCTTCAAAATGGTATATAAATTTTTTGGAAGAGGGGATGGTGTATACCTTTTTATTTGTGAAGAAATATGCATATTAAGTTTCCCCTGATGGAATAATGGTAGGATTTAAACTCATCAAAAAATCGTTTTGCACGGTGAATATATTTTTTTTTAAATTTCGTAACTTAAGACTACTTGTGACATTTTTTTTTTAAATGGAGGTATGGGGATTTTTTTTATTGTTGTTTTGTTTTTAGATTTGTTTAGCATGTTTTTCCTAAAATGTACCAAAATTAAGAAGAGAAAAAGAAATTATTATTACTAAAATGGGAAAAATTGGTAAAAATTTATACAAAAAATAACATAAACACGGCCTATTCTGTACCAGAAGTTTATGAAAAAAATTTCAATTTTTCAATTCTAATGTATTGCTGTTTTATTCCTTTTTGAAATGACTTTCAGGATAAAAGATATTTTAATTTTTACAAGAACAAGAGCTCTTTATCGTAGTTATTATATGAAATTGCTAAAAATAACAGTGATTACATTAACATTTGAAGACTGTAAATTTTGTAATAAAACAGTGATTGATAAATCTGAATGTCAAAATACATCTACTATTATACAGAACATACACAAACAATTTAAGTTATTTATTTTCAAAATTTTTTGAGCAATCGCTGGCCAATTTTCAAAAAAATAACACACACACTCATGAGTAAAATGCGTTTTAAAGTATGATATCTGGCTTAAAGTAATGGCACATCTGCTTTTACTAAAACACTTGTAGTTTTTGTTCTATAGAACGGAAAATAATACACTTGGTATTTTTATAAAGCTAATAAGATGGTCTATAAAATAAAATCCTAAAAAAATTGTCAGTTTTTGGCAAAATTCACAAATTTTTGGATAGTAGGATACCTTAAGCATTTTGGTGATTGATGTTGGTTTTTGTAATACAAAGATTAATTGGTTCTTTTCTTGCATGTTAATCTTCTCTGTTTGAATGTTTTAAAAACAATTTATATGCGTCAACTTACTTGAAAATGTGTTTACAGCAACAAGAAATGGATTAGAGAAAAAAAGCATTGAGCGGTGAGCATTCTCAGTTTTGATTATGTTTGTATTTTGAAGAAAAATAACTAAAAAAAAAATTCTGAAGTTGCTTTAAGATTAAATATATTACTGTTCTTCATTCGCACGTATTTGTCACTTTTTGTCTATTTCGTTTAGAGAATATGAGGGAAAAAACTATTTTTTTTTTTTTTTACAGTTTTAAGCGGAAAAGAATGATACTTCGATCATGGATTGTAAAAATTTAATATTATTCATCCCTTCTCTTTGGGTTGATTTGGTTGAATATAAATAAATAAGACCTAGATTTTCAGAAAGAGAAAATATCTTTTTCACAAAATAAGTGGAAATGCGTTATATTAAGTCATTCATGCAAATATTACGTAGTAAATAAAAGATTAAAATCATCCATTTCAAAAAGAATAACACACACACACGCAAGCAAAGTTTATATACAAAATAGCAAGTCAAAAAGAACTAAGTACGCATCCTACTTAAGTACTTGGATTTTTTTTTTTTGGATTTATATATCATTAATTAAATATATATTAACTTCGTAAGTTTATGTTTCAGAGGCAAACAACATTCCTTCCGAAAACAAACAAAGTTTCCGTAAAATTCGCAGAGTTTGAAGTATCATTCTTGATGAAACACTTTTATTTATACTGAAATTGTTTAAAATGGGATTAGTAAATTTTTAACGATAACTGAAATGATGTATCAAATTAATGAGAAATAGAGCGACACTAACTATATTTTACCGTCAATTAAATGCCTAACTTTATTAAATTCGACAAAAAGTATTTGTTTCGACTAAATATTAATGTGTGCTTCACTACTAGAGGAAATTAGTCTAAAAAGTAATATTGTTTTTAAAAATCGAATAAGTAAATATGTACACAATGGAAGTTTCTCAACAAACATATTTTCCTTATTAAAACGACCGAAGATTATACGTACTCAAGTTTCGATTCTATTTCTTATACTTAAAACTAATTACAAACAATATGCAAGACTTAAGAATGTTTATTTAAGTTTTTATGAAATCGTGTATAGAAGAAATTTTTGTTTTTGTTGAATAATAGTTAATGGCATATGTATATGAATTTTATATGCGAGGTATTTTATTTAATTACTAATAATTATTTTTCTGATTTATAAATTAAACTCAATTAGGATTTTTAAAAGCAAAAGTTAAGCTCTGATATTCTAACTTTTTCCCTCTAACCACTGACTCAACCTGTGTAAAATTTTAACTCAGTAGATATGATGACGTAAATGCTTAGGAAAACTCTACATCGATGAATTTGTTAATGCGTTGGAGTATATGCTTACAGAACAATGATTAAGAGTAATAAACTATTTCACAAAAACAGAGAAATGCTATGCTCCTTATGAGTGTTTTGTACTTAGTCGGGAATAAATTATGCACTGAAATATTGTTCTAGTTCAGGGGTGGGCAACTTGTATTGGCTCACGCTTCACATTGTGTGAACGGGGGATACGGCAAGGTCGCATCTTTTTAAAAAATATTTAACATGTGAAATAAAACAATGGCAGCTATATTCAATTTAATATTGTGCTTATTTCATATTACCTATAGCTGCACAAGCACATCTAGTTTTAGAATCAGT